>JAOTQR010100597.1:0-29059 GCA_025774065.1 Solanum ossicruentum | reverse complement strand
CGTTATGTATTGGGAAAGGCTTTTGGGTGATCTTGTTGTTGTTATTGTTGTTGGTTGTTGATTTTGAGCCGAGTGGGGTTCTCGGGGTGGCACTTTTTAAGGGGAGATGCTGCCAAAATTTTGTAAGGGTTGGAATGCTAGTTGTTATTATGTAGACGTTGAGCATCCGGAAGCGTAATTCAGTTTGGTTGGGCCAAGTCTAGTTGGAAGAAGTGATTTCAAGGTATGTAGAGTTTTCCTATTGTTGGCATGAACTAGTTTGTAAAGTTTCCTATTCTTTGGCATGTTATAATAAGTTTGGTAACCCATGCACATTTAGGAATCCTCTTGTCTTCCTAGACTTAGGTCAATACCTTATATGGTTATATTAGTCACTCCTAGGCTAAAGTAATCTATTCTTGAATCTTTCAAGTCCTTGGAACCTATGTATGATTAGTGTGCATGATGAGAATTACATGAATTCTTCGAAACCTTCTTTATATGTGATTTTGAACAAAAGTAGCCAAGCTTTCGAATAACTAACTTGGTGATCTTAAAATAAATTATTTGCATATTATGAGTTCATCCTTTTAACTAATTTATGGCCATGGTTGACACCATGACATGGGGGCATAGGGACGGCGATACGTAACGCCTATAGCTCACCTATTCTATGATGTGAATACAGGGACGGCGACACGTAACGCCTGTATTTCACTTACATCATACGTGTTCCCTGACGTGGGTACAGGGACGGCGACACGTAATGCCTGTATCCCACTTATTCTCTCTATTCCATGACATGACTATAGGGACGGCGGAGCGTAACGCCTGTAGCTCACCACTAATGTAGATGAGACTTGTGACAGGTCTGTTTCGTTATGCATGGTTGATTTCTTATCTAATAGTGTGTTATAATGTTGCACTTGATTTGATTATTCTATTCCTATTGTAGATTGCTACTGTCATTCAGGTTTGCACTTACCGCTTTGCATACTCGGTACCTATCCGTACTGACCCCCCTTATGTGGGGCTGCGTTTCATACTGCAGGCACCGACCTACAGGCGAAAGACCCTCCCTGCTAGGATCCATTATCTACCGGCACTGCGCTCCTTTACTTCAGGGGCAATCTTTTGGGTATATGCAACTGCATTTGTACTTTTTATTACTATGTTTTCTTTTGGTATTTTAGAGGGTACGGCGGGGCCCTGTCCCGACATATGTTCCATTTTGTTAAGTTGAGGTCCGTGGGCATGAGTGGGTGATAAGACTAAGGTGTGATGTGATTTTACATGTTTGATACTTTATTAGGCGGCAGGACCGCAGCGGAGACCTTGTCGGTCCGTGTTGATATATGTATATATATATATATGTTTGTGTGTGTCATTGTATTCTGGGAGCTGCTGCAGGTGCGGATAGTCAGTAAAACAGGGGAAACTCTGCCGAAATTTTCGGTAGAGTTCGTATACTTATGGATGAGACTTACGATTGAACGTTGGTCTGGTGTCTAATTGGCACCAGTCATGGCCCCGGGGTTGGGTCGTGACAGTCTCTTCTGCACATATGATATCTTATATAAGCATGATTTACCCTAGCATGTTTTACTTATGCATCAATATACATGTCATATTGTTATACTATGCCTATTGTCTAATGTATGTATTTTAACAATGGAGCTTGTTTATTATTGCATTGCATCCCACATACTCAGTACATTCAAAGTACTAATGTATACTCTTGCCTACATGATATCACTATGTTGGGACCGGTGCCAAAGTTGATCATCCTCCTTATCCACGTGGTTAGGTCGGTGCTACGCCAAGCTTGTTGGGGTGTCCTCCATTCAGGGGACCTAGGATTATGTTGATTTTATCTTTATAATGAGACATCTTTCTTATGCTCTATTTTGACTATGAGGGTGAGCTCGGTAGCTTGTCTTGGCCCCCGCTCTTTCTATGAATTAGAGGTGTTAGTTGGATATACTATTTACTTATTATGAGCTTGACTCTTGTCTCCTATTTTGTGATGTTTATATGAGTTCCCTTAGTCCCATTGCCCTATTATTACCCTTTACATCTTTATATGTTTCCCCGACAAATGATATATAATGGCAAGTTAAGAGTCTTATTTGGTGTTCATTCGGGTTCCCTATTCGCTATGTCATGTCTAGGCCCTAGGCTTGGGTCGTGACAAACTTGGTATCAGAGAACTAGGTTGATAGATACTCTGAATCCAACACATCATGTCGATTAGAGTCCTATTCATTGTTATGAAGCGTGTCATGACTATGAATAGGAGGCTATGAGGCATTTTAGGAAATGTTTCCCTTCTTCATATCCTAAATCATGCTATAGAGTTGTGATAAGTATTCCTCCCTAATGATTATTCTTTGCTATGCTTGATCATACGGAATACTAGAGGAAGAACGGCCCAAACTCTCGAGGAGCAACCTACTAATGGTGAGCTCCGGGTTACTCATACTATGCTTGGCCAAGTAGTGGCCAACCAAGTCCAACAAGGAGCCTAAGCCCCTCATGCTACTATCCCGGGAACTAGGGTAAGTGACTTCATGAGGATGAATCCTTCAATTTTTTGTGGGTCAAATATGGATGAGAATCCACAAGAGTTTATTGGTGAAGTCTACAAAATCTTGTCGATCATGGAAATTGGGACAAATGAGAAGGCGGAGTTGGATTCATACCAACTCAAGGGGGTGGCCTAAATTTGGATTGATCAATGGAAAGGTGAGAAGGGTAATGGCTATATGGTACTTTGGGAGGAATTTAAAATGTCCTTCCTTAATTGTTTCTTCCCTCTCGAATTTAGGGAGGCAAGTTTTGTTGAGTTTATGAAATTGAAACATGGGGGTATGAGTGTGAGGGAATATGCACTCAAATTTAATCAACTTTCAAAGTATGCTCCTCACTTGGTCGCTCACTTGGTCGCTGACTCCAGTCCGCCTTACTTATTACTGACATGGATTTGTCTCGGTTGATGACATATGCCAACAAATGGAAGAGCAGAAGTTAAGAAAAAGGAGGGGCCATGAGGACAAGAGGGCCCCTTTTGAGGGAAAGTTCCACAAGGGTGCTGGATTCCAACAAGGCCAAGGGCCTCCTTATGCTACTAATACTAGGTTTTCCAATGACTTCCCTGGGCCCCAAGGTGTAGGTGTTATTGCGCATAATGATATGTGTCCTAGGTGTGGGTGGAAGCATGGGGGTCCATGTTCATGGGCTTCTAATGCATGCTATGAATGTGGTGAGCTTGGTCACAAGAGGATAGATTGTCCATAGGTTTATGGTAAGGTTCGGGGTGCAAATGCAGTCCCTTTGGGTAGAGGCGGTCCTCAAGGTGGTGCCCCAAGGAACAACTAGTTTTATGCTCTATATGGGAGACAAGGGGTTGGTGAGGTCCCAACGTTGTTACTAGTATGTTGAAAATCTTTGATCTTGATGTATATGCTTTGACTGATCCGGGTGCCAACCTTTCCATTTTTACCCCCTTTGTTGCTAAGAAGTTCCATGTTGAGTCAGAGTTGTTTCATAAGTTATATGAAGTGTATACTCTTGCTGGTGCATCTATTGTTGCTAGGAGGGTGTATTGAAATTTTTCGATTTGCATCCTGTTTAAAATCTTACCTCGTGATCTTTTTGAATTAGATATTGTTGATTTTGAAGTTATTCTTGGGATGGATTGGTTGCATGCCTATTATGCTTCTATTGATTGTGGAACCCCTAGGGTCAAGTTTCAATTCCAAAATGAACGCATCCTTGAATGAGAAAGTCACGATGTGGTAGCAAGGGGTAGGTTCATCTCATGCATTAACTCCCATAGGTTGGTTTCCAAGGGGTGTTTGTATCATTTTGTGAGGGTTAAAGGTGTGGAGTCCAAAGTCCCTTCCATTAAGTTGGTCCCGATTTTAAATGAGTCTCTTGATGTCTTTCAAAAAGACCTTCCCGGTGTCCCTCCCAAAAGGGTGATAGATTTTGGCTTAGGTCTCCTTCTCAATACTCAACCTATCTCCATTACCCGTTACCATATGGCCCTGACGGAGTTGAAGGAGTTAAAGGAGCAATTGAAAGATTTGTTGAAAAAGGGGTTTATTAGACCTAGTCAATCACCTTGGGGTTCAAGGGTGTTGTTTGTAAGGAAGAAAGATGGGTCACTTAGAATGTGCATTGACTATTGGCAACTCGATAGGGTCACTATAAAGAACAAATATCCTCTTCCAAGAATTGATGACTTGTTTGACCAATTGGAAGGCGCTAGCTTTTCTCTAAGATTGATCTTCGGTTTGGGTACCTTCAAGTAAGGGTGAGGGAGTGTGATCTTCCAAAGATAACCTTCCAGACTAGGTATGGGCATTATGAATTTGTCCTGATATTCTATGGATTAATTAATGCACGGCCATCTTCATGGACCTATTGAATAGCGCCTTTAAGCCCTACCTTAATTCCTTTGTTGTTATTTTCATTGATTATATTTTGATTTACTCACATAGTACGGAAGATCATATGAGCCATTTGAGGTTTGTGTTACAAAGATTGAGGGAGGAAAGATTGTATGCTAAGTATGATAAGTGTGAATTTTGGTTGAACGAGATTGCATTCTTGGGTCTTGTAGTGTCGGGGGATGGTGTAAAAGTAAATTCTAAGAAAATCGATGTCATTAGGAATTGACCTAGACCATTGACCCCATTAGATATTAGGAGTTTCTTGGGCCTTGCTGGTTACTATAGAAGATTCGTGAATGGGCTCTCCTCCATTGCTTCCCCGTTGACAAAATTGACTCAAAAGATGGTTAAGTTTGTGTGGACCAATGAATGTGAGAAATGCTTCCAAGCATTGAAAGATAGTCTTGTGTCCTCTCCTAAATTGTCCTTTCTAGATGGGCTAGAGGATTTTCTAGTGGATTATGATGCTTCCCAGATTGGTTTGCGTTGTGTTTTGATGCAAAATAGTAAGGTCATAGCTTATGCTTCCAGGCAACTCAAGGTGCATAAAAATAACTATCCTACCCATGATCTTGAATTAGCCTCCATGGTGTTTGCATTAACGATTTGGTGACATTATTTGTATGGGGTGAATGTTGATGTCTTCATCGATCATAAGAGGCTTCAATATGTCTTCACACAAAAAGATCTTAACTTGAGACAAAGAAGGTGACTAGAACTCCTTAAGGACTATGACATTAGTGTGTATTACCATTTAGGTAAGGCAAATGTTGTGGCGGATGCATTGAGTCGGGTGTCCATCGGTAGCCTAACTCATATGGATGGTGGTGAAAGAGAGATGGCTAGGGAGGTACGTAGGTTGGTTAGATTGGGGGTGAGGTTGGAAGATGTGGGTAATGGTGTTGTTGTGGTTGATGGTTCTAAATGTTTTTTGTTTGATGAGGTGATAGCAAAACAAGATCTAGACTCCTCCTTGCTAGAATTGAAGGCCTTGGTGAAAGAGGGCAAAATAGAGAATTTCTCACAAGGAGTAGATGGGGCCCTTAGATACCAAGGTAGGTTCTGTGTGCCATGTATTGATGATTTGAGTGAGAAAATTCTTGATGAAGCCCATAATTCCTCTTATTCTATCCACCCGGTTCCACCAAAATGTATAGATACTTGAGGGATATGTATTGGTGGGAAGGCATGAAGAGGGACATTGCCAAATTTGTTTCCAGTTAGTTTCCAACAAGTCTAAGCCGAACATCAAAAGACGGGTAGCCTAACCCAAGACATAAAGATTCGTACTTGGAAGTGGGAGGCAGTTAATATGTATTTTGTTGTTAGATTTCCCAAGACTAGAAAAGGTTTTGATTCAATATGGGTGGTGGTTGATAGGGTGACGAAATCAGTTCACTTTCTACTGGTCAAGACTACATATGGTGTTGAAGAGTATGCAAGGTTGTACATGCATGAGTTAGTGAGGTTACACAGGGTTCCTTTATCAATCATATCGGATCGGGGTGCACAATTCACTTTACACTTTTAGAAATCTTTTCAAAAGGGTCTTGGTACCAAAGTTCATCTTAGTACAGCCTTCTACCCTCAAATGGATGGCTAAGCCGAAAGGACAATTCAAACACTTGAGGATATGCTTAGGGAATGTGTCTTGGAGCTTAAAGGTAGTTAGGATGACCATCTTCCATTGAATGAGTTTGCCTACAACAATAGCTATCACTCTAGCATTATTGATATGGCTCCATTTGAGGCTCTTTATGGGAGACGTTGTAGATCACCGGTGGGATTGTTTGAGGTTCAAGAGGTGGCTCTATTGGGGCCAGATGAAGTTATGGATACTGTTGAGAAGGTAAAGATGATTAGGGAAAGGTTGAGGACACCGTAAAGTCATCAAAAATCCTATGTCGATCTGAGAAGAAGAGACCTAGATTTCTAAGTGGGTGATTGGGTTTATTTGAAGGTTTCTCCAACGAAAGTTGTGGTTTGTTCTGGTAAGAAAGGTTAATTGAGTCCTAGGTATGTTGTTTCTTATGAAGTGATAAAAAGGGTTGGCAAGGTGGCTTATGAGTTGAGGTTGCCTAGAGAGATGACTTTGGTCAATCTGGTGTTTTATGTCTCTGTGTTGAGAAAATGTGTTCGTGATCCTAACGCTATCGTACCTCTTGATGTTGTGGGTGTTGTTGAGGATAACATGACTTATGAGTAGGATCCATTTCATATTTTAGGTAGACAAGTAAAGAGGTTGAGAAATAAAGAGGTGACATCCGTTAAGGTCCTTTGGAGGAACCAACAAGTTGAAAGTGCTACTTGGGAGGCCAAAGTGGACATGCAAAAGCGATACCCTTATCTTTTTTGCTCCACTCAAATCTAAGGTACTAATTCTAAGTCACTTATATGCTATCAAGTCTTATATTTCATCCCCTATGTCATTCATGTTAAAGTTGGCAATTAATGATGATTTCACACTTATAATGGGATTTTGAAAGTGATGTTTTAAATGTAATGTTGCATTCATGTTGGGGATGATTTGTTCATGATTATTCTTGTATTGTACGTCCATTCTACATGCGGAGACGAATGTTCCCAACGGGAGATATTGAAACCATCCCAAAAAGTGCCCAAAAATGTGCCTCTGAAGTGCTCGGAATATTATTTTTCATATATCTAAAAATCCGTTGGTTATTTTGAAAATCTGACTTTATATTCTTGTTTAGGGGATCCAAATTAGGGTGAATGGGTCTAACCTCAATTGTAAAGTGAAGGAATCAATTTATGAAATTTGCATTTGGTGCAAATTTCAGTGGGCATCCGCGACCTCTTTGTGGCGTGAGAGGTGTTATTTCTGTACTGTCTTTTCCTAGCTCACCTAGATTGTTCTAAATGTTGGACCTATGTTTTCCCAAACGTATTTTCACATATACTTAGCCTTATTTCAACCTCATATCACCCTAAACATTCCCTAATATTTTGCCAAACACTTAGATTCATTTCTAACCCTAAATTAATGTCCCAAACTCAAGGCCAATCTCAAAGATTTCTTCAAGGATCTCACCCAAGCTTCAAATCTGCATTAAAGTCTTCTTCAAGAACTTCACAAAAGCTAAGGTATGTGGTGTTGAACCATTGGGTCCTTCAACCCATGGTGCCTAAACCATCTTTTTACTAATATTGCATGATTTAAAGTAGATATTACATGTGGGTCTTGTATATTGAGAAATTTAGTGCACAGTGATTTATGTTCATGAAAGTATGGTTGTTTTAGCATGTTTTGAGCTCTAAATCTTGGATCTCATGTTGGATCTGCTGAGAGGTTTTGATGTAAATGTCTTAGGGGTGTTGCAAGGTTTTGATTAAAAGTTTTACCACTGATTTTCCTGTATGATTTCATCTCAAATTGCATGCTCTTTTACCCCCATTTTACACCTGCCAAGTGTTTGATAAAATATCCGGTTATGGTTTCTTGAGGAATTGCAGGTTCAAAGCATGAGATATGCTATGTATGATGTTTTAAATGATGAAATAAGCTTATGGACATGATGTATATATGTATGTTGGATATAAAGTATTGTATTAGACCATGTCCGGTCCTGGGGGCATAAGGACCTAGATGACCATGTGAGGTGTGAGTACCTTGTCTCTAGGATGTCCAGGTGTGAACAACATCTGCCATCCAAAGTTGGGTTTCTAGCTTGGTCACTTCTATACATGTGATGTCTTATATAAGCATGATTTACCCTGGCATGTTTTACTTATGCATCAATCATACATGCCATATTGCTATACTATGCCTATCATCTAATGTATGCGGTTTGACTATAGAGCTTGTTTATTATTGCATTGCATCCCACATGCTTAATACATTCAAAGAACTAATGCATACTCTTGCCGACATGATATCACCATGTAGGGACCGTTGCCCAAGTTGATCATCCTCCTCATCCACATGGTTAGGTCGATGCTACTCCAAGCTTGTTGGTGAGTCCTCCATTCCAGGGACCTCGGTTTATATTGATCTTATCTTTGTAATAAGACATCTTTCTTATGCTTTATGTTGACTATGATGGTGAACCCGGTAGCTTGTCTTGGCCTCCGCTCTTTCTATGTATTAGAGGTGTTAGTTGGACATACTATGTACTTATGATGAGCTTGACTCTTGTCTCCTATTTATGATGTTAATATGAGTTCCCTTAATCCCATTTCCCTATTATTACTCTTTATGTCTTTATATGCTTCTGTGACCAGTGATGTCTAATGGCAAGTTAAGAGGCTTGTTTGGGGTTCCTTCGGGTTCCCCATTTGTCGTGTCACGTCTAGGCCTTAGGCTTGGGTCGTGATAGTCATGAGCCGAGAAAAATCCATATCATTCACTAACATGGTGGTACGACACTCTTCATTAACTAGGTCGGACACTCCCGACACAAATTTGTTCATTCTAGCTCTAAGGTCGGCCACCAAATGTTGGGCGTAATTGGAGAACTTGTTGAACTTGTGGGAAAAGTCCCTAATACTCATGGAAACTTGCATAAGGTTCATATACTCCATTATCTTAGCCTCTCTTGGCTCGATAGAAAAGAACCAGTTGAGGAATGTGGCTTTGAACTCCCAAGAAATAACATAATCATCTCTACTCTCCAATTTCCATAGGGTGAACCAAATTTTGGCCACACTTTGAGTTGGTATTTTGCCAACACCATTTTTCTCCTATGAATTGAACCCCATGGTAGATAGCACTTTATAGACCTCATCAATGAATTCTTAGAGACCTTCTTCCGACTTGGATCTATGGAACTCCAGTGGATTCATCCTTGTGAAATACCTCACCCTTGTGGCTGGAGTAGTAGCATGAGGGGCTTGAGCCCCTTGGTTTATTTGTCTGGTCATAGTACGAGATAACATTGCGATAGCATCTGAGAACTCTTCTTGGGCTACCCCTCCATCTTCAGGAGCTTGTGGAGCGGGAGGGGCTGGTTGTTCCTTATGAGTACGGGCTTTTCTTATTCTGCCCCATGATCTAGAAGGAAACAAGAGCATTCATTAAGCGAAAATCCTTATAGTTACACCTAAAGCACATATAGACCATGAAAATGTGAAACATTTCCTAAAATGCCTCATAGTATCCCATTCATAGTCGTGGCGCGCTTGACAACCATGAATAAGACTCTAATCGATGCACTGTGTCAGATTTCTGAGGACCATTAACAACATAATGCTCTGATACTGAGTTTTTCATGACCCAAGCTTAGGGCCTAGATGTGACACGATGAATGTAGAACCCGAAGAGACCCCAAACAAGCCTCTTAGCATAGCAATCACACATCATTGATCGTGGAAGGAAAATAAGCAGCATAAGATATAATAAAAAGTGAAGCTGGACTAAGAGAAATCTTTGATAATCATTAAAGAACAAAAGAATCAAGCTCACAGCGTAAGTACATCATAATATCCAATAACACCTCTAACATGGAATGAAGCTGGGGCCAAGACACTTTCCAGGCTCACTCTCATAATAACAAGTGCTCAACATAATGAAGTCTCAAAATAGCAAGAGTAATATAGATAGAGTCCTAGGACTTGAGGACTCACCAATGCTTATCTCCAAAGTACAAAACTAGCCATGTGGAGGGTGATTAAAAGGAGCTTCGTTCTGCACATGGTAAAATCATATAGGCATAGAGTATGCTTTAGTACATTTGAATATACTAAGTATTCGATATGCAATGCGACAAGACATAGGCCAATATAGTCAAAATGCATAATCATAAATAATGGATATGTAATCTCAATATGGCATGCGTGATCAATGCTCATAATAAAACATGCTTGTAAATCATTCATCTTACACATACATCATATATATGTGGGAAGTGACCTCAACTAACATAGACCAAGCAACAACAACTTGGACTCCGAGGCCTGATGCCCTTTGATATGCTGTCAAAATACAACACATTTGCTTCCTAAAACAAGGGATTTTGCAAGTTCTAAACGCGACTTTTTATGGCTCTTATGTATTTTTGTGTTAGTTGTGTAAAAAGCACAGGTTGGCATGATATCAGGAGCAAATTGCAGATTTTGCTAAAGTACAGGACATATAAGCCATCCTATGAGTCATAGCCCAAGCTACAAATTGTAGGGTGCCTTTGTAACATGAGAAAGTGAGCAAAATTAAGAAGTTGAAAAGTGAAGGTCAGCCCTATGAGGCCACTCTACGAGTCGTAGGTCTCACTACGACTTGTATAGGTGGGGATCATAGCAAGAAATAGTAAAATTTTGGACCAAGAACTTAATACCTAGACTACAAGAGGAGCATACAAGTCGTAGCCTAAGCCATGACTCGTAGTCAAGTCCAAAATGTCAAGTGCTAACTATAAGACCCCAATTATGACTCGTATGTCACCTTATGAGTTGTACCTGTGTGACGTACCTGCTGCCACCTATTTTTTCCATTTAATATTTACAGTGAATTTGTAAATAGTATAAATACTTAATGATAAAGTTTTAGAAAGGAGACTTTTAATACTTGAACATTTTGGAGATACCACTTTGAGTATTCTCTCTAGAATATTTCTAGGGTTTATTGTAGATTTAAATTTTTAATTTGATGACCCACTTTAGGGGTTTGAAAAATCACATTATACTCATTTTTCTTTAATCTAAGCTTGTGGTTTCCAACTTGAAGGTGTTTTTTCCTTTATTTTTTTGGGTAAACTCTCAACTATGTCTTTTACATTCATTGTTTGTGATTTTCCCTTACCATGAATAGCTAAGAACCCTCAACTTGGGGTTGTGGGAACCATGAGTAGTTGACTTGAAATAACTTAGAATTTGTGCATTTATGTTATTGGGGTTTTCCATGTATTGTTTATTTACCTTCATCTTGGTTGTTGTTTGGTAGTGGCCAACACCAAACCCCGCCTACTATCACAATCCCAACAAAGGTAGTAACAAATTGCAAAAAGGGAAGTAAATGACAGGATTTGATTGATCTGTTATCATCTAATCAACCAAACCTAACCAAGGGGAGGTTGACTGGGACAATGGGTAATGGTTAGCTGGCACACCATGGTTGCTGACAAAGTATCATGGTGAATTTCGACCTTTACCTTCACAAGAGAGCTGGAAGAACCTAAGTTACTATCCTACATGCAAATTCCCAATTAGGATTATGTTGCCTAGGGTAATTGAGTTAGTGTATCATGGGGAACACAATTCCCAAGTTGCCCCTCAGTTGGATTATCTTCTCGCATATCTAGTGTAGTGTTTATTTTTGTTCTTCATTTTGAATCTCAAAATCCCCCCATTCTAGAGAATATACTGATTAACACTTGAAATGATTATTAGTAGATTGACTTATTCAAGCACCGTATTCCCTATGGATTCGACCCTAAACTTTGGTTAGGTTTTTTACTAACTACAATCACTTTGTTACTAGAGCGTGAACATAAAAAATAATGGCGTCGTTGTCGAGGAATTACAGCTAGGTTCTTGACTTGATATCACTCATAGTTAATTCAAGTGTTAGTTTCTATTGTATTTTGCTTTTTTTTTTGTTGTTTGCTTCTATTTGCAGGGTGTACTAGGTTGTATGCCTAATACGGCAATCCCTTAGGTCCGATTAGTTTGGAGATCCATCGACTCACTTGAAGAATAGCTGATGTGAATGAAGATATTGCAATTGAGGAAGAAATGAATGTGAATGGTGATATATGAAGAGAGGAGAATCCACAACCAAGGGATGATAAGCCACAACTTAGTGATTTCAATGAGAATTCTTATGGTTGGAATCAACATCGCTTGAACCTTATGTCTATGGACGTTACTGGTACTATAGTGTTGCCACCATTATTGGCAGATACTAAGTTCACAATGTCAAGTGGATTACTTTAAATGCTACAAAACTGTGGTTTGGTCACAGGTTACCTTCAGAGGATCCCCGTCGTCATCTTCATAATGTTGTCTTCTTATGAAAAAGTATTATGGGGACACAAAATCTTTCTTTGAATGCAGTTGGTTTACTAGTGTTCAAATTATCACTATCTGGTAATGAAGTTGTGTGATTTTCTGAGCTACCTCAAGGTACGATAACAAGTTGGGCAGAGCTTCAAAGAGTTTTTCTAGAAAGATATTTTCCAAGGTCAAAGAAGCTTAAGCTCAAAGATCAAATAAACAATTTTGAGCAATTGGCCGGTGACTCTTTTAGTACTATATGGGAGAGTTTTACCAAATATTTGTGAATGGTTCCTGTTCACATGAATGTTGATGATGCCTGAGTTGAGATTTTCTATCGGGCGTTTGACGAGAATAGTCAAGCTTGTGCCGACACAATCATGGGAAGCATGTTTTTTGATCAACCATTTCCAATGATCACTGAAAGGATGGAGAAAGTGGTGAAAACCAATAGAGCATGGTATCAAAGAGATAGAGGTGCTATGAAGACTTCTTGTGCAGTAAACGCCAACAATGAACAAGCTAAGGTTAATGAGAAGATTATGCAACAACTTGTTCAAATTCGCACAAGCATGGATTTGGTCTTAAAGAAAAATCAAGCAAGTGTTCAAGCAGTAACCCACCAACCTGCTAAGGCTGCTATGTTTGATAAACCATTCTTTGATAAATATGCTTTCTTCATGAGTAACCAATCGGCGAATTTCTGAAACAACCCCCAAGGCCTTAATTCGGATTATTGGAGGCAAGGTTTTGGGAATCAAGGTCAGAACTATAACCGTGATGGTGCATACAAAGAAAACCAAGGTGGTTATTATGAAAGGGAGAGATTATCGGATACCAAATGGGGTAGAAAAGATGGTTATAGAAATGATCCTTATGTTCCGCCCCACAACCGTGCTGCTGGGTTAAATACTTCGAGAATCTAAGAGATGTTTGACAAGTTGTTGAAAAGAGCCAACAATCAAGATGAGAGCTTGAAAGGAATGAAATTGGATATTTCAAGCATAGAACAAAATATAGATTCTCACTCGGTGGCAATTTAACAATTAGAACAATAATTTGGATAAGTTTCTTCGCAATTGAACCAATGTCAAAAGGGCATCTTACCAAGCAATACAGTTCAAAATTCAAAGAATGATGGGCATTGCATGGTGGTCATGACTAGGAGTGGTAAAAGCCCCATTGAGCCCACTATGTCGATGGTTGAGGATGAAGCTTGTGAGAAGGGCATTGATGGTGAAGTTGTTGTTGAGAAAAAAGGCTTGAAGAATGTTAGGGTGTAAAAAGAAGAAGCGAGAGAGCAAGAAAAAGTTAAGATGATTCCAGAACTTCCTCCCCCCTTCCCTTAAAGGCTTAAGAAAAAGGAAGAGGATGGAAATTCAAACACTTCCTCTCAATGTTAAAGAAAATATCCATTAACATTCCCCTTATAGAAGCTTTGGAAAAGATGCCAGGATATGTCATGTACATGAAAGATTGTGTGACATAGAAATGTACTTTGAGCTAAAAGCTTCGCAAGCGGTCCAACAATGTAGTGCCATTACGACCAAATGCCTTGCCCAAAAGCGAGAGGATCCCGGTGCATTCACTATTCCTTATGCATTGGTGATGAGGAATTCGCAAGGGCATGTATGACGTAGGAGCAATTATCAACGTAATGCCTCTTTCGGTGTTTAAAAAGCTAGGCCTTGGCACTTCTACTCCAACAAGAATGTGTTTGCTTATGGCGGATAGAACTATATAGAAACCAGAAGGGATACTTTTTGATGTGCTTGTAATGGTTGATAAATTCATCTTTCCCACGGCCTTCATGATCCTTGATTATGAGGTTGATTTTGAGGTCCCATTATATTGGAAAGACCATTTTTTGCCACCGAGAGAGCCTTGGTAGATATGGATTCGTGTCAACTTTGGTTCAGGGTAAATAATACAGAAGTTGTGTTTGACATTCGCCAATCAATGAAACATCCAAATGAGTTTAAGAGTGAAGTTTGGTCCATTGAAGAATTTTGATGATGGATGATGAAAATGTCGAGTCATGATGTTAAACAAGGCGCTTCTTGGGAGGCAACCAAAGTATCTTTTAAGTTTTTGGATTGCGTTAAGTTGTTTTGATTGTTTAAATTTCTAGGTAGTAGAATGATGTTTATTTTGAGTGTTAAAACATTGAATTAGTGTGTAATTTTGGACATTGGTATTTTGAAGTTTGGTTTGCAAGTATTGAGTAAGAACTGAAGATTTGAATAGAAATTGCATATGGAACAACCTCTAAGAGCAAGCCTATGAGTCGAAGTGCATACTATGACTCGTGTCATGCCTCGTAGAGGAAAACAGTAAGGACATGAAGTTGGCATACATGCTATGAGCTAACCTTAAAAATCGTAGGGTCCCTTACGAGTCATAAGTGGGGTTCGTAGTGCCCACGTATGAAATCTAATTTTTTTAAGTTTTGAGGACCTACGAGTGTAGAAGGCCCGACGACTCATACTCGAGGTTTCGTAGCCCTGAAATACAAAAGTTTTAAAGTCAACCTGGCTTTGTGTATTAGGGGTCAAATATTCATTTGTCCTTATTTCCCTCATTTTTAACAGTTCCTTCTCCCAAAAGTTTTTTGGCACCATATGTCTTACTGTTTTGACGCCAACTCCATCAACCCCACCAATTTCAGGCATGTTTTTTTTGGCGAACCCATTCACTTGGGTTTCAGCTCCCTCCTATTTCTCTCCTTGCATCTAGCTGATCTCCATTTACTCATTTGGTAAGTTTTCTTGGTTAAAGTTTGCACAATCATGTTAAGATCCTTGAATAATATTGAATGAGTGTAAATTTTTTGATCATAGTGAGTTATACCATGAGAAAATGATTGTATACGCATCAGAATTAGGGTTTGGGTTTGTTAAATTCTCTAGCATGATTTAACATTGTATGATTGCTCTGGTGGGGTTGTTATAATACTGTCATGTTGATCATATGAGTTTCATACATGATTTTTGAGTGATCAAGTGCAAACTCATGTCGGGGTCGGAATTTGGATATTGGTGTGTGTTAAAATATGCAAATTCATGATACCTTTGTGTGGGGTTGTTGTGAACTATTTTTGAATCACCATTGTTTTGTATTTTTTAATGATTATGAGTAGGAGATTAGTTCATCTTGGGTATATCTTGAACGCAATTGGGGTTATTGTGTGATTGTAGGATGACTGTTGAAGGTGTCAACATGACTCATAATAGGGTTAACTGTGTATTTTTCATGATGTGTTGCTTTGATGTTGTTTAGTTTTGTAACCAAATGATCCTTTGTTCTTATGGGAAGGTCACAGGAACCCCAGGTTCCTTCTATTTTATGCTATGAGGACCAACTACGACTCGTAGGTCACCCTACGAGTGGTAGTTGCCCCTAGTGTGAGGCAATAGTCACTTGTGGTTCCTTAACACTAACCATGTAAGACCGACCTGCGACTCATGGTGCCGACTACAAATCATTGTGATAGACTCATTGGACCTGCCTTGTTCTGAATTGTATTCGTCCCCTACTACGATCCCAAGATACCACTTGTAAGTCAACCTACATGGCGTACCTGCGCCTTGTATGTATGATCAGAATATTATTTTTCTCAGGCACCTTAGACTACGAGGCTATAGGACGACTCATAGGCTACCCTATGAGTTGTACCTATGCCTCATATCTGCAAACTTGCAACTAGTTCAGTGAAACGACCCCAAAAGAGCCCGAAAACATGCCTCGAAAGTTCTTGGAATCTTGTTTTCCATATATCTAAAAATATATTTGGAATTTTGGACATCCAAGTTCATATTGTTTTTCAGGGGGTCCAAATTAGGGTGACAAGGGTCTAATCTCGAATTTAAAGCAAAGGAATCGAATTATGAAATTTAGCTTTGTACAATTTCCAGTGATGGTCCATGACCTCTCTGTGAGGCGGAGAGGTGTATTTCCTGCACTGTAGTTCCTAGTTCACCCAAAGTTTTCTAAGTGTTGGACCTAAGTTTTCCCAAACATATTTTCACCTATACTTAGCCTTATTTCATCCTTATATCACCCATAACATTCCCCAATATTTCCCCAAACACTTAGACTCATTTCTAACCCTAAATTTAAGTCCCAAACTCAAGGCCAATCTCAAGGATCTCGTTCAAGCTTCAAATCTCCATTAAACTCTTCTTTAAGGACATCAGAAAAGTGAAGTTATGTGGTGTGGAACTATTGGATCCTTCCACCCATAGTGTTTAAAGCCTCTTTTACTTAATATTGCATGATTTAAAGTTTGTTTTATATGTGGGTCTTGTTTATTGAGAAATGTACTGCATAGTGATTTAGTTCATAAAAGTATGGTTTTTTAGCATGTTTTGAGCTTCAAATCTTGGATCTAATGTTGGAATTGATGAGGAGTTTTAATATGAATATCTTGAGGGTGTTGCAAGGTGTTGATTATAGGTTTTACCACTGTTTTCATGCATGACATCATCTCTAATTTGCATGCTCTTTTGCCCCTATTACATACCGCCAAGGTGTTTGATAAATTGTGTGGTTATGGTTTCTTTAGGAAATGAAGGTCCAAAGCATGAGATATAATATGAATGATCTCATGATTATAAAAAGAGCTTATGTATATAATTGACTATATGATGATGAAATGAGCTTATGCATATGATGTACCCTATAAAAAGTGTTGCATTAGACCATGCCCTATCCGGGGGGACAAGAGCCCGGATAACCTAGATGAGGGTTAATACTCATCCACCAGGGTGATGGGGTGGAATCATCACCAACCTAGATGGGGGTTTATACTCATCAACCAAGATGAGGCTTCATGCTCATCCACCTATGTAATAGGGCGGCATAATCACCAACCGAGATAGGGGTTCATACTCATCCACCTAAGTGATGGGGTGGCATCATCACTAACCCAATGGGGTTCATACCTTGGAAAACTAGCTTGGTCTCTTCTTCACATATGATATCTTATATGAGCATGATTACTTAAGCATGTTTTTACTTATGCATTGATCATACACGTCATTTTTCTATATTATGCCTGTTGCCTATTCTTATGCATGTTGATCATGAAGCTTATCTCTTGTTGCATTGCATCTCACATACTTAGTACATTCAAACGTACTAATGCATACTCTTCCCTACATGATATCACCATGTAGGAACCGGTGCCCAAGTTGATCATCCTCCTCCATGTGGCTAGATGACACTATTCCAAGCTTGTTGCTGAATCCTCCACTTCGGGGACTTTGTTTTACGTTTTCCTCTTATCTATGTATTGAGACACTATCTTATATTCTATTTGACTATGAGGGTGAGCCCAGTTACTTTGTCTTGTCCTCCGCTCTATCTATGTATTTAGAGGTATTGTTAGACAAGTTATGTATTACATTTGATATTTAACTCATCTATGTTGTTTAAGTATTACACTCTCTCTTTCTCACTTAGTCCCATTTCCCCTAGTTCATGTTTCTTATGATGTTTTATATTGCTGTTGTGACCAAGGATGTGTAACGATATGTTGTGAGGCTTGTTTGGTGTTTTTTCGGGTTCCCTATTCGTCGGTGACATCTAGGACCTATGTTTGGGTCGTGACAAACTTGGTATTAGAGCACTAGGTTGATAGATCCTCAGATTCCAACACACTGTGCCGATTAGAGTCCTATTCAGGGTTTTGAAGCGTGCCATGAAAATGAATAGGAGGCTATGAGACGTTTTAGGAAATGTTACCCTTCTTCATGTTCTAAGTCGTGCTATAGAGTCGTGATAAGTTCCCCCTTAAAGATTGTTCTTTGCTATGCTAGATCATGCCAAACACTAGATGCAGCCGGGACCAAACTCTCGAGGAGCAATCTACTGATGGTGAGCTCTGACATGCTCTTACTATGCTTGCCAAAGTGGTGGGCAACCAAGTCTAGCAAGGGGCCTAATCTCCTCATGCTACTGCCCTGATAGCTAGGGTAAAGGACTTCATAAGGATGAATGCTCTGATTTTCCATATGTCAAAGGTGGATGAGGATCCACAAGATTTTACTGATGAAATATACAAAATCTTTTCGATCATGGGTGTTGGGCCAAATAAAAAGGCAGAGTTGGTTGCATACAACTCAAGGGGTGGCCAAATTTGGTTTGATCAATGGAAAGGTGAGAAGGGTAATGGATATGTGGTGCTTTGGGAGGAATTTAAATTGGCCTTCCTTACTCGATTCTTCCCTCTTGAGTTTAGGGAAGCAAAGTTGGTTGAACTTATGAACTTGAAACAAGGTTGTATGAGTGTGAGGGAATATGCCCTCAAATTTAATCAACATTCAAAATATGATCCTTACTTGGTGGCCGACTCTAGGTCTCGGTTGATGACATATGCCAAGCAAATGGAGGATGAGAAGATGAGAAAGAAGAAGGGTCATGAGGCCAAGAGGGCTCATTTAAAGGGTAGGTTCCACAAGGGTGTTAGGCCTCCACAAGGCCAAAGGCGGCCTCATGCTACAAATAGAGAGTTTGCCAATGATTTCCCAAGGCCCCAAGGTATAGGTATTTTGGCTCCTATTGATGTATGTCCTAGGTTGGAAGAGTCATCATGGCATGTTTCGGAAAGGTACTAGTGTATGCTATGATTGTGGGGAGCTTGGTCATAAGAAAGTATACTGTCCAAGAAACTGTGGCAAAGTTTGGGGTGCAAATATGGTCCCATTGGGTAGAGGTGGTCCTCAAGGTTGTGCCCCAAGGAACAATCGATTCTATGCTCTACATGGAAGTCAAGGGGTTGGTGAGGTCCCCGATGTTGTTACTGGTATGTTGAAAATCTTTGATCTTGATGTATATTGTTTGATTGATCCGTGTGCAACACTTTCCTTTGTTAACCATTTTGTTGCTAAAAATGTTCCATATTGAGTCGGTGTTCTTGCATGAGTCATATGAAGTGTCTACTCTGATAGGTGCATCTACTGTATCTAGGAGGGTGTATAGAATTTGTTCGGTTTTCATCTTGCATAAAATCTTACCTTGTGATCTTGTTGAATTAGATATGGTTGATTTTGATAGGATGAATTGGTTGTATGCATACTATGCTTCTACTGATTGTAGAACTGAGGGTCAAGTTTCAATTTCCAAATGAAACCGTCCTTGAGTGGGAAAGTCATGATGTGTTAGTGAGGGGTAGGTTCATCTCATGCATTAAAGTCCATAGGTTGATTTCCAAGGGGTGTTTGTATCATCTTGTGAGGGTTAAAGATGTGGAGTCCAAAGTCCCTTCCACTGAGTCAACCCCGGCTGTAAATGAGTTTCTTGATGTCTTTCCAAATGACCTTCCCGGTATCCTTCCCGAAAGGGAGATAGATTTTGGCATTGATCTCCTTCCCGATACTTAACCTATTTCAATTCCACCTTACTGTGTGGCCCCGGAGGAGTTGAAGTAGTTAAAGGAGCAATTGAAAGATTTGTTGGAGAAGGAATTTATTAGACCTAGCCAATCACCTTAGGGTGCATCGGTGTTGTTTGTAAAGAAGAAAGATGGGCCATTTAGAATGTGCATTGACAACCAGCAACTCAATCGGGTCACTATAAAGAATAGGTATCCTCTTCCAAGGATTGATGACTTGTTTCACTAATTGCAAGGGGCTAGCTTTTTCTCTAAGATTGATCTTCGATCCAAGTACTATCAAGTAAGGGTGAGGGAGTATGATATTCCGAAGATGGCCTTCCGGACTAGGTATGGGCATTCTGAATTTGTGGTGATGTCCTTTGGATTTACTAATGTATCAACCATCTTCATGGACCTAATAAATAGGTTCTTCAAGCCCTACCTTGATTCCTTTGTTGTGGTCTTCATTGATGATATTTTAGTCTATTAACATAGCATGGAGGAGCATATGGGTCATTTGAGGGTTGTGCTGCAAAGATTAAGGGAGGATAGATTATATGCTAAATATGACTAGTGTGAATTTTGGTTAAAGGAGGTTGCATTCTTGGGTCATGTGGTATGGGGGGATAGTATAAAAGTGGATCCTAAGAAAACCGATATGATTAGGAATTGGCCCAGACCATTGACCACGTTGGATATTAGGAGTTTTTTGGGCCTTGCGGGTTACTATAGAAGGTTTGTGGATGGGTTCTGCTCCATTGCTTCCCCTATGACAAAGTTGACTCAAAAGTAGCCGAAATTTGTGTGGACTGATGAATGTGAGAAAGCTTCCAAACATTGAAAGATAGGCTTATGTTCGCGCCTATATTGTTACTACCGGATGGGCTTGAGGGATTTGTTGTGTATAGTGATGCATCTAGAGTTGGTTTGGGTTGTGCACTAACTCAAAATGGTAAGGTCATAGCCTATGCTCCTAGGAAACTCAAGGTGCATGAAAAGAACTACCCTATCCATGATTTAGAATTAGCCGCCGTGGTGTTTGCATTAAATATTTGGCAACATTATTTATATGCGGTGCATGCTAATGTATTTACCGATCATAAAAGCCTTCAATATATCTTCACACAAAAGGATCTTAACTTGAGACAAAGAAGATGGCTAGAACTCCTTAAGGACTACGACATGAATGTGCATTACCATTCGGGTAAGGCAAGTGTTGTGGTGGATGCTTTGAGTCAGGTGTCTATAGGTGGCCTAACTCATGTGAATGGTGGTTAAAGGGATATGGCTAGGGAGGTATGTAGATTGGCTATACTAAGGGTGAGGTTTGAAGATGCTGGTAATGGTGTTGTTATGGTTGATGGTTCTAAATCTTCTTTGGTTGATGAGGTGATTGAAAAACCAGATCTAGACTCGTCCTTGGAAGTGGGAGATGATTCATATAGATTTCATGGTTAGGTTTCCCAATACTAGAAAAGGTTTTGATTCCATATGGTTGGTAGTTGATAGGATGATGTAATCGGCTCACTTTCTATCGGTCGAGACTTCATATGGGGCTGAAGAGTATACAATGTTGTACATCTATGAGTTAAAGAGGTTACATGGGGTTCCTTTATCCATCATATTGGATCGGGGTGCACAATTCATTTCACACTTTTGGGGGTCCTTTCAAAAGGGTCTTGGTACCAAAGTTCATCTTAGTACGACCTTCCGCCCTAAATTGGATGGCCAAGCCAAAAGGACAATTCAAACACTTGAGGATATGGTTAGGGCATGTATTGTGGAGCTTAAAGGTTGTTTTTATGACCATCCTCCATTGATTGACTTTGCCTACAACAATAGCTAGCACTGAAGCATCGGTATGACTCCATTTGAGGCTCTTTGTGGGACGAATTGTTTGAACAGCCTTTTGATTCACTTGCCTTGATCGGCTGCGAAGGATCAGAGAAGAATTGTAGATCACTAGTGCAATGGTTTGAGGTTAGAGAGGTAGCTTTATTGGGGACAGATCTGGTTATGGATGCTCTTGAGAAAGTAAAGATGATTAGGGAAAGGTTGAGGATAGCCCAAAGTCATCAAAAATTTTATGCCAATGTAAGAAGAAGAGACCTAGAATTCCAAGTGGGTGATTGGGTTTATTTGAAGCTTTCTCCAATGAAAGGTGTAGTCTGTTTTGGTAAAAAGAGGAAGTTGAGCCCAAGGTACATTGGTCATTATGAGGTGATTAAGAGGGTTGGCAAGGTGGCTTATGAGTTGAAGTTGCCTAGTGAAATGAGTTTGGTCTATCCAGTATTCCATATCTCTATGTTGAGAAAATGTGTTGGTGATCCTAATGTCGTTGTGCCTCTTGATGTTGTGGGTATTGTTGAGGATTAACTTATGAGGAGTTTCCGATTTATATCTTGTATAGGCAAGTAAAAATATTGAGTAACAAAGAAGTCACATCCATTAAGGTTCTTTGGAGGGACCACCAAGTCGAAGGTGCTACTTGGAAGGCCGAAGTGGGCATGCAAAAGTGGTACCCTTATCTCTTCCACTCTACTCAAGCCTAATGTACTAATTGTTAGTCCTCTATGTGACTTCAAGTCTTACATTTCAGCCCCTATGTCATTCATGTGCATTAATATTGGCAATTTATGATGATTTCACACTTAAAATGGGCTTTTGAAAGTGATGTTTAAAACGCAACTTTGCGTTTATGTTTGGGCTGATTTGTTCATGATTATTCTTGTCTTGTACGTCTCTTCGACATTTGGAGATGAATGTTCCGAAGGGAGAGATGCTGAAATGACCCCAAAAGTTCTCGAAAACGTGCCTTGGAAGTGCCCAGAATCCTGTTTTCCATATATCTAAAAATCCATTTGGAATTTCAAAATTTTGACTTTATATTCTTTTTCAGGGGTCCAAATTAGGGTGACAAGGGTCTAACCTCAAATTTAAAGCAAAGGAATCGAATTATGAAATTTTTCCCTTGATACAATTTCCATTGAGGGTCCACAACCTCTCCGCGACGTAGAGTGGTGTATTTCCTACAATGTCTTTTCCTAGTTCGCCCAGATTTTTTGAAGTATTGGAACTTAGTTTTCCCAAATGTATTTTTACCTATACTTAGCCTTATTTCACCCTCATATCTACTAAAACATTCCCTAATATTTCCCCAAACCCTTAGACTCATTGCTAACCTTAAATTCAAATCCCAAACTCAAAGCCAATCTCAAGGATTTCTTCAAGGATCTCAGTCAAGATTCAAATTTTCATTAGTGTCTTCTTCAAGAACTTAACAAAAGCTAAGGTATGTAGCATTGAACCATTGTCTCATTCCACCCATTGTGCCTAAACCCTCTTTTACTTAATAATGCATGATTTTAAGTTGATTTTACATTGGGTCCTTCTGCACAGTGATTTTAGTTCATGAAAGTATGTTGTTTTAGCATGTTTTGAGCTTCAAATCTTGGATCTAATGTTGGAATTGATGAGAGGTTTTGATATAAATGCCTTGGGGGTGTTGCAAGGTGTTCATTAAAGGTTTTACCACTGATTTTCCAGCATGGTTTCATCTCTATGTTGAATTCTCCTTTACCCCTATTACACACCCCCAAGGTGTTTGATAAAATATTTGGTTATGATTTCTTAAGGAAATAAAGGTACAAAGCATGATATATGATATGAATAATGTTATGATGTGGAAATGAGCTTATGTATATGATATAATTGACTATATGATGATGAAAAGAGCTTATGCATATGATGTACCTTATTTAATGTGTTGCATTAGACCATGCCCGATCCAGGAGAACAGGAGCTCGGATAACCCAGGTGAGGGTTAATACTCATCTACCAGGGTGATGGGGTAGCATCATCACCAACCTAGATGGGGGTATATACTCATCAATCGTGATGAGGGTTCTTACTCATCCACCTAGGTGATAGGGCGGCATAATCACCAACCAAGATGGGGGTTCATACTCATCCACCTAAGTGATGGGCGGCATCATTACTTACCCCAAAGGGTTCATACCTTAGAAATCTAGCTTGGTCTCTTTTTCATGTATGATATCTTTTATGAGCATGAGTTACTTAAGCATGTTTTTACTTATCATACATGTCATCTTTCTATATTATGCCTATTGCCTATTCTTATGCATGTCGATCATAAAGGTTATCTTTTGTTGCATTGCTTCCCACATACTTAGTACAGTCAAACGTACTAGCGCATACTCTTTCCTACATGATATCACCATGTAGGAACAGGTGCCCAAGTTGATCATCCTCCTCCTCCACGTGGCTAGATGGTACTATTCCACGCTTGTTGGTGAGTCCTCCATTTTGGGGACTTTGGTCTATGTTTTCCTCTTATCTATGTATTGTGACACTATGTTATGTTCTATTTGACTATGAGTGTGAGCCTAATTACTTTATCTTGGCCCCTGCTCTATCTATGTATGTAGAAGTGTTTGTTGGACAAGTTATATATTACGTTTTAGCTTTAACTCATCTATGTAGATTAAGTATTATACTCTCTCTTTCTCCCTTAGTCTTATTTCCCCTTGTTCATGTTTCTTACGATGTTTGATATTACTTCCGCGACCAAAGATGTGTAACGATATGCTATGAGGCTTGTTTGGGGTTAATTTGGGTTCCCAATTTGCCGATCACATGTAGGTCCTATGCTTGGATCAAGACATTCAGGGTATCCTATTTATGTCTTCCTTTAATGGTTTTGTTATTCTTTTTTGATTCCCTTGGGTAAATCCTTTTTGGTTAAACATTTCGGTGCTCACGATGTATTTTGGGGTTGAGTTTCAAGAAATATGCCTCCAAAAAATAAACAAGCGATCCAATCTTTCAGGAGGAAGTTAGTTGAGGAGTCCTCTAAGATGTAGCAATCTGAGGGGTATGTGGAGGTCCACAGAGCTCTGATAAACCCTGAGGCAAATATCCCTCAGACTCGAGCTCGGACTGCAAAGGCCCCGGTCGAAGTAGATAGTCCCACCTAGTCATAGGAGGAGGGCAATAGTAGCAAGTCTAGTAGTAGTCTAGTCGTAGATGACTCGTACTCACATTGAGACAAAATCAGAGAAGGTGTCACATACTTAGTAGGAGGAAGAAGAGTCAATGCCTCTGGCTGACCTAAGATGGGGCATCCCGGAATAAAAGTTATTTATGACAAGGGGTTGGAGTCGAAAGGATAGGAAAAGCCTGTTAGGAAGTTCCATGAGGAGTCAAGTGTAAATGACTACAAGTTAGACAGGGTATCGGGTTTAGATGTTGAGATTGACAGACACAGACTAAGGTGGATATCAAAGAGGTTGGGCAAGTATGCCCCATACTTGGTCCGCGAATTTTATGCAGCCTACTATGCCACACTTCTCTGTGAGCTTCCCAGGAACAAGAAGGCTATTGATCAGCCTAGATTGCGAGAACTTCTAGTCATAGGTCATAAAGTAGACATCTCAGAGTAGACAATTAGGAGAGTACAGTTCAGGCTAAGCTATAGAGTACCTCATTTCACTACTGAATACGATAGCTGAATTGCAAAGATAAGTAAGGCAGTGTACAAAAAGGATGTTGAGGTAAAATTTGAGCTCCTCCATTGGATAGCTAGTCAGATTTGTGAGGAGGCTCTTGAGCCTATGTGGGTTACAAATCACGCTGATCCGATCATAAAGTCCCATCTCTCATTCCGGGCAAAATTTTGGTGGTCTATTATCCGTTGACGCATCAGGCCTACTTTTACGGATAACGTGATCACCTTGGAGAGACTTGTACTATTAGCCAGCATTCTAGCTGGCTATGAGATTGACTGGGCTCGAATCATAGGGGAGCAAATACACGAGGCCGTTGTCAGAACTATCACTTCGCTATCGTTCCCTACCTTGATTCATCGCTTGTATAGTAAGTCAGGTGTTCGTGTTGATCCCTAACGTAATCCAAATGTAAAGGCCCTGCACACCATAGATTGCAGCCTGATTAAGGCTGAGGAAAACCCGGTGGCTCTACTATGAGCAACCGCGCCTCCTATTCCAGGTCGATTTTCTCTAGAGCCGTAGACCCTGAACGGACTTCAGCCACCACCAGTTCTACTCCATCTAATTTAGATCCATCTTGAGCTTTTGATATTGAGGTAATGTTATCCTCCGATATACCTGCACCAGTACTACCAGCTACTCAGGTCGATTCTGTAGACTTTCCTCTTATGTCTGCTTTTGCTTTTTAGGCACTAGTATGCAAGTTAGCAAAGACAGAGCTACAGTTGAGCAGGTTGATGAGCCAGCTCAAACCATTGGTCTGTCAGGCAGTCTACAACTCTGAGGAGAGGGCCAAGGCATACACTCGTGATATGGAAGATCAAAGAGTTAGAGCAGTGGATGCCAAAGTAAATGCTTTCGAGGATTGTGTCCAGAAGAGGCTCGAGGATGCATGGTCTGCTGACATCGTTACTGTGAAAAAGGAGTTGGCCAGGTTCAAGACTGACTTATTGAAGGTGTTAGGGGCTCCAATATCAACCTTGGAGGAGGCACCGGCGGGTGATGATGTGTTTGACGTATCGATGGCTGCTCACATGCCAAAGGGAAGAGGCCCCTCAAGAGTGCTAACACAGCCATGAGCCAAAAAAGACCCAGGACTAATATTGAGGTTGCAACACTAGAGGAGCAAATTACTAATGCGGTGGTGAAGGAGTCATTAGTTAAGGAGACTATACAGAGAGATTGGGGGCAGTAGATAACACGAGGAGCCGGGAGCTCAGGTATAGCTATAGCCAGAACTGTCGAGGAGAAGATTAGACCCCAGGAGCCCCCAGGGTAAGATGGTTGCCGGTGCTAGAGAACCATGTGTTTGATATTTTCTTACCCCCGTCCTTATTTGCTACTTATGGATACTTTGTTCCTTATTTTAGACAATATTCTCTTTATGTTGATTTTTGGATAGCTTTAATTGTTTTTGTGTTGAATGTTGTTTTTAATTATGTTTTGGATGATTAGTTTTAAAATTGTTGGTTTTTGGTATATATATATATAGATATGTTTTTACTTTGAGGACAAAGTATTTTCTTTTTGTGGGGTGTGGGAAGTTATGTATTATGGTGAAGTCTGATTAGCCTTGAATCCATAACGCCCCCTATTTTTGATCCCAAGGTTTTCTTGTCGTGTTTCTTTTTTTCTTGTGGATGTTTTAATTTCTGTTGAACTAGCATGTTTAGGTAGAGTAGATAATTTATAGATTTATAGTAGTTACTATCTTTTTGGCATATATAATCTTGAAATTGTTTTTGAATGTTTTGAAAATTTGGCACAAGAAAATTTTTTGAGATTGTTGCTTATTATTTCAATCCTGCATATGATTATCTAGCATTGTTTGTTCTAATAAAGAGAAGGAAAGTTAATGCTTGAAACATGACTTGTGAGTCTATGATTGATTGTGTATGCAATGTCATGTGTGTGAGCTTATTTTGTCGCAATCATGTATTATGTATAGACTCAAAATTTGCCTTATTACTCTAAGATTGGTCTGGTGATGTGGTTGATTAGGAAAGGATCTTAGGCTATTGTTCTTTTAGTGAGCTAACTTTTTCCTTAATGACCTACCAAATATTATAGTTGATCCCTTATTCCAAATGTTTGAGCTTTTCATGTACTTGTTCTTTCTTAACACGCAGCTAGCCTAACCTTATTTTGTGAACTACCTTTATATTTGGCCTTGGAATATCCTTTAACATGTGAAATTCGACTGAGGCTAAAAGCCTAAGTTGAGGGTGACTACAAATAGTGGCCCTGGTTTGGGGAATAGATATTATGTACTTCACCTAAGGCTAATAGCCTAAGTTGAGGGTGGCCTTTATTGCAGTAAAGTAATGAAAAGGGGGTAGTTAATTGAGAAAAAAGGAAAGAAAAGAAATGTCATTTGTTGTGTGAGAAAAAGAAAAGAAAGGTTGCCTTGGATTGACCAGAATAATAAAATGAGTTCAAAAATAAGGCACAACTGAAAAAGAAAAAGAAATCACCTAGGAAAAGCTTGAAAAGGAAGAATAAGGGTGGATTAAATAAAAACGGTTGAGTTATGGAGGTAAGAGTGTTGAAAAATATGGTTCAAGGATAGCTTTAATCACTACTTGCCTAAAATGTCATACCAAAGCCCCATGAGCCTATGTTACAAGCCTTTTAAGTCTTAAAGTGATCTGAGTCTACCTTGTCACTAGTCCGGAGTTTGAGTTTAAGGGCAAGCCAATAATGTTAGTCATTATGCATGAATTTCATTTGTGAGAGTGAGAATGCTTGCACAGCCCTGAATTTTAAATGCATTTTGAGTGAAATAGAGGGACTTCTTTTGTATAAGGGCATTTGCACTGCATAACTGGCATGTGACTAGTCTAGTGATTATGGATTGTTGATACTTCTTCACTTGTCATAGTTGAATTGCCGGATGCAACCCTGTATTTTGGGTTTGCCTAGTAGCTTTGCAATCAGGTTTTGAAACTAAGAGTTGGGTAACTAAATTGGAGTTAAATGATATATAAGCCATTAGAGTAGTTGCTACATGTTTCTCATTGTCTGCTTAGATCTAGTCGTCGCTTGAGGACAAGCAACAGTTCTAAGTTGAGGTGTTGATGTGCTATCAAAATACTTCACAGTTTGTTACCTAAAACAAGGGATTTTGCATGTTCTTAATGTGAATTTTTATGGTTTTTATGTATTTTTGTGTTAGTTTGCAGAAAACACAGGTTGGCATGATTTTGGGAGAAAATTGTAGATTTTGCTGAAGTACAGGACATACGAGCCACCCTACGAGTCATAGTCGAAACTACGAGTCGTAGAGTACCCTCATAACATGTGACAGTGAGCAAAATTAATAATTTGCAAAGTGGAGCTCATCCCTACAATGTCACCCTTTAAGTCATAGGTCTCACTACAACTCGTATTAGTGGGGATCGTAGCAAGAAACAGTGAGCTAAAATTTTGGACAAAGAACTGAATACCTTGACTATAAGAGGAGCATATGAGTTGTAGCTCAAGCAATGACTCGTAATAGTGGGTCATAGCAGTTAAGTCCAAAATGTCAAGTGCTGACGTACCTGCTGCCAGCTGTATTTTTTTATTTAATTTTTAGGGTGAATTTGTAAATAGTATAAATACTTAATGATAGGGTTTTAGAAAGGAAACGTTTCATACTTGAACAATTTGGAGATTCCATTTTGAATATTCTCTCTAGAATATTTTTAGGGTTTAGGGTGTGTTTAGTATGGAGGAAAATATTTTCACTGGAGAATGTTTTCCTGGAAAATGAGTTGATTTTTAACTCATTT
>JAOTQR010100588.1:0-29060 GCA_025774065.1 Solanum ossicruentum | reverse complement strand
CACATTCAAGAATTGATGCAAATTTGACCAAACCATAACATGATTTATTTAAATAGCATTAGTACATATAAAATGTGTGGTGTTACAGCCTATTGATGATCGCTAGTACCTGTCTCTGCATCATAAAATGATGCAGTCCAAATGGACGTCATTATGTGGAATGTATGAGTATGTAAAATGGTTGAATGAAACATACATCAAAGTGGAATACTATCAAATTAGATAACTCAAATCAAGAGATATGGAAACTCAATCAGAATGTCAAATATCTATCTAAAGCAAGAATAAAGAGTAAACAATGACCCATCAATACAATCCTATCCAATCTGAATCAAATCCAATCCAACCAAAGTACTATCAGTATAGAATCGATCTGAGAGTTTCTCTTACTCGACAATAATCACTTATGAGCTAGTGATTGTACAGTAATCCATTTATGTTGCCTCAACCGTTACATACATGCCAAGTAAAGAATGAATCGGATCCATAATGGATCTAGTTAATCAAGTTTGCTATTATTTTTGAGACTTCAAATCAAGAGGGGACATCTAATTTATAAGTTCAATCCTCACCTACATTTGGCGATATAGCTAATTAGTTTGAGTATAGCTTACTCTTACTTACTTTGGTGTTCGATACTCCTCCTATTAATCCATACTCATAAGATAATCTATCTCAATCAATCAGATCAATTATTCTTATAAGGACTCTCGTCCATCCATCTTTTTTATCGCAACCGAGTCTTTCGGCCTATCAATCATCTAATCAACTCAATTCTCAATCATATCTTTTAAAGGAGCTCAGACCAATTATTAAGAGGACCATCAATTAGATCAATCTTTAAAGTTCAATTATAGGGACTCTTGGAACCATCAAGTTCTATCAACCTATCTAAAATGACCCCAAAAAGTATTCGAAAATGTTCCTCGGAAGTGCCCATAATCGTAATTTTCTTATATCTCAAAATTTGTGTGTGATATCAAAATTCTGACTTCATATTCATGATCAGGGGACAAAATTGAGTGAGAAATAGGTCTAGCCCCAATTTTAGAGCAACCGTCTCAAAATTCTATTTTCCAACAAAAATTAATTCCCAAAGAAGATACGCGCCCCTGGCGTGACGCGACCAGGGCATGGATTAGTGTTCTTTTGCTTTAGTTGTTTATTTCAGTCCAAGGCCTTTGGACCTTGGGCTTATGCCTTCCCATGCATAAAAATACCTATACTTAGTCATTTTCAACCTCATATCCTACAAGACATTCCCCAAAACGTTCTCAAATACTTAGATAAATATTTCACTCAAAAACCAATGGTCCCAAACTCATTCCGAATCTTAAGGAACTCAGTCAAGCTTCAAGCTCCCATCTCAATCTTCATCAAGGAATTCTCCAAAGTTGAGGTATGTGGGTTTCAACCATTGGGTCCTTTCACCCATGGCACCTAACCTTCCTTTTTATCTAAAATGCATGTTTCTAAGTTGATTTACTTATGGGTATTACTCACTATGAATTTGATTATGAACTATGTTGGGGTTTGATGAACTTGTGACTATTTAAGCCTATTTTGAGCTATGAATCTATGATCCATTATGGGTTTTGATGGAGGGTTTTGATGTATCTTGCATAAGGATATTACCAAGTGTTCGTGGGTGGTTTTACATTGAGTTTTCGTGCATGATTTCACTCTTGAATTGCATAATCTTACACAAGCATTATACGCCCGACAAGTGTTTGATAAAATGTCTAGTTTTGGATTCTTGAGTTATTGATGATCCATTGCATGACCTTTGATTTGAATGACTTTATGATGATAAAAGGAGTGCTTATATGAGTTGTTTCCATGGAAAGTACTTATAGTATTGTAAGTTGACCATGCCTAGTTGAGGAGGTAATGCCTCAATCACCATGGATGGTAGGGTGAAACAACTATCAACCAATTAGGGGATTGATACCTCAATCACCATGGATGGTAGGGTGAGACAACCATCAACCAATTTAGGGGTTGATACCTAATTACCATGGATGGTAGGGTATCACAATCCATCATATTGTTGGTCTCTTCTTACATATGTAATATATTCTATATAAGCATGTTTTACTTCAATTCGTACATGTCATATTATTATTATGCTATCTAGTGCTTATGATATTGCATTTTTTCTATGTTGCCTATGCATTGTATCCTATATACTTAGTACATTCAAATGTACTAACACATACTCTATGCCTATATGATGTTACCATGTACGAATTGGAGCCCCACTTGATCATCTTCCTCCTCCACGTGGCTAGTACGATTTCTCTCAAAGTAAGTTTGTGAGTATCTCAACTCTGAGGAAATACTTCTCTTGATTTATGCTATGTATTGACTCTTCTTGTGTTGGAAACTTATGACTATGAGGGTGAGCTCGGAGATTGTCTTTGCCCCTTGCTCTTATAATAGAGGTATTTTTGGAACCTTATGATATGTTAATGCTATACTATTGGCTTGTTATGTTTCTATGGTATCAAAGATGTCCCTTAGCCTCGTATTTCCCTTTTATATCTATTGTTGTTGTATAATTACTTCCACAACCAAGGATAATCTGAAAGACTTATTTGGGGTCCCCTCGGGTTCCCCATTCGCTTTATCATGTCTAGGCCCTAAGTCTAGGTCATGACACTATCATCATGCTTACATCAAGATAACAATAAACATTCTCAAATCAAGGCTCTAGACCCAATTCTTGGTTTCATTCATGCAATAACTTACAAAATAATATATAGGTTAAATGTCGTAACTCATGAAAAGTGGTTAATCAGTAAATCAAGTTTATGATGATCATCAACATATGAGAATACATAAAATGTATATAATTTACATGAATACATTTCAAGAAAAATGCATGGGGATTCAATACATTCACAGTCTTTCTATTACAATCAATAGTGGCAGATGGAAGGACATTCCCATGTTTAAGTTTAGTCTTACATACCTGGTATGGAGTTCGACAATCAACTTTGCAAGAACTCATCCCTTGAACCCTCGCTCTTTCTATTTTCTCCTCAGCCCTAGTTTTCGTTGGAAGTTTAGAAAGGCTTAAGAATGGGTGGTAAAACCCCTTTTATGCTCAAAATGACCTATTTTGATCATGTTTTAAGTTTAGGAGAGGTTGGGTAAAGTCTGGAATGCTCCTCGTGAAAAACAATAGTTTTTCCCTTTGGCATACCAAGTCGGTGTCGCGGACTTGGTCATTTTTGGGATTTTTTCATAAAAATATTTTGATCTAGTTTTCTAATCCCATAGAAAATTTTGGGATCATAACCAAGTGTAACTCTGTGGCAAGTTCATGATATGAACATGTCAGGCACTTCTCCTGAATTGCGTTTTTGCATCGAATAATTATCTTTTGATCCGGTTGCTCTAAAAATCAATCAAGACCATTTCCCCAAATAATTTTTCATGTTGATTGCATTTCTAACCTCAGATTTTCCAATGGAGTTTTGGAAGATGCATTATGCGAGTATCTCTCATCTAGGGATATTTTAATAATTTTATCGGGAGTTACATTATCTCCCCCTTGGCATCATTTGTTCTTGAATGAAGAGTGAAGATGGAGATCAAGAAATGAATATCAAGACTCCTCTCAGCAATCAATCAACCAATCAAACTATTGACTAATCAACAATTTAGGCAATCATTGTTCAAACACTAAGAATAGACAAATCAATTCAAATCAAGAGTAAGGACATTACATTCAACATTTTCATGATCATGTATGAATAAATGCTAGTATTTAGCTTTTATATCTTCCTCGGCTAACCAGTGGATTCCTCAACAAATTGATTTCTCCACAGGATTTTTACAGAGGTTATCTTTTGGTTCTCAATTTTTGAACCTCACGATCAAGGATTTGGACCAGAATATCTTTATAGGACAAGCTATCCTTCACTTCAATACTATCAATGGGTACCAACAATAAAGGATCTCCTACATATTTCTTTAACATTAAGATGTGAATGATTGGATGAATCGCGTCTAGCTTAGAAGGTAACACAAACTCATAAGCAACCTTCCCAATCCTCATCACAATCTGGTAGGGGAAAATATAAGGAGGATGCAGCTTCCCCTTTTTCCCAAATCACATGACACTCTTCATGGTGACACTTCAAGTATACCCAATCACTCACTTCAAACTCTAAGTCTAACCTTCTCACATCAGTGTAGGATTTATGGCGACTCTGTGCAGTCTTTAACCTTTCTTTAATAACCTTCACCTTTTTCATCGATTGATGGACAAGATCGGGTTCAATTAACTCTGCCTCTCCAACCTCAAACCACCCAATTGGTGATCTACATCTTTTCCCATACAAGGCCTCATAGGGGGCCATCTAAATACTTACATGGTAACTATTGTTATATGCAAACTCAATCAAGGGTAGGTGATTACTGTAATTACCCTTAAAGTCAAGGACACAAGCCCTCAACGGGTCCTCTAATGTATGAATTATACCTTTGGCTTAGCCATCTGTTTGGGGATCAAAAGGTGGAACTTAAATTCACAGACCATCATCATAGACCAAGCAACTTAATACTTGGAATCTACGGCATGCCACCACTTGGAAGGTGGATGAGGTACATACCCCTCATCTTTGGTAGTACGAGACTGCCACCACCGATAAGGTGGATGAGGTACATACCTCTCATCTTTGGTAGTATGGGATTGCCACCAGCCAACAAGGTGGATGAGGTAAATACTCCTCATCCTTGGTAGTACGGGATTGCCACCACCCGACAATGTGGACGAGGTACATACCCCTCATCTTTGGTATGGTCAAGTTACAACACTATAGATACTTTCCATGATAGCAACTCATATATGCATTCCTTCATCATCATAAAGTCACTTAACTTATATACCATGCATTAGGCCTTCAACAACACAAGAAACCTTAATTGAACATTTCATCAAACACTTGGTAGGAGTGCAATGCTAGTATAAAATCATGAAATTCAAGAGTGAAATCATGCAAGAAAACTTGAAGTTAATTAACCCAGCAACACTTGGTAATACCCTCATGTAATATACATTGAAACTCTTCATCAAATCTCAAAATAGATCATAGATTCATAGTTCTAAACATGCTTAAGTAATCATATTCATAGTTCTAAACATGCTTAAATAATCATACTTTTATGAAACCCCAACATAGTTCATAGTCAAATTCATAATAAGTAAGACCCATAAGTAAATAAACTTAGAAACATATGATTTATGTAAAAAGGAAAGTTGGGCACCATGGGTGAAAGGATCTGATGTTGAAACCCACAGTACCTTAGACCTTGGGTTTCTTGAATTGAGTTGAGAAAGAATTGAATCTTTGAATGGAGTCTTGGAATCCAAAACTTGTTCTTGAGTTTCCTTTAATTTATATTGGGGTTTTGGTAAAGGCTTTTAAGAGGATTTGAGAGTGTATTCAAGTTGGGAGAGATGACTTGATCCATTGAGATAGGGTTTAGGTCTTTTGGGGAGGTTAATATAGCATTAGAAGTCCAAAAAGATCATTAGAATAAATAAAATTTACAAAAATGTTATTAATGAAATAGAGAGAAAAATTGACAAAGTGTCACCTCACTTGAGGTTAGATGGGTCATGTGGAGTTCCCGTGAGATGATACTTAGTCAACAATTTGGAAGTTAGGACACTTGGCAAAAATTAACGTCATCACCACTTTGACGAGAGGATCTACGAGCCATGTGGTGCTACACGGTGCGTGTAGTGACCTGTGAAGTTACACTTCATGGAAAAAATGTGGGAAGAAGGCTCCACTCCAGGACACATGGCTCATGAAACTTTCCATGGTCTGTGAAGACGGTCATGGCACTACCCTTGGTCGAGAAAACTCCCTCACGCCAACGTTGCCTCACTTGCATACCCCAACAGTTAGCCACACGGTCAATGGTAAGCCACATGGCCTGTGCAACTAGCCATGTCCCAACCCTTAGACAAAAAATGGTCTTTTCCAGCCCAAAATAGTTCACACGCTCGTCAGAAGCCTTACTGTCCGTCTAAGTGCTCGTGTGACATCACTGCACGAGAGGGTCTCATGAAAATGGTCATAACTCCATCCGTACTCAGAATGAGGTGAAACTAAGTGCGTTGGAAAACTAACTTAGTGTGCTTTTATTTGACATGTCGTGGGTCATCCAATTCTTTGTGTGCTAAAAATTATGCTCATTTAATGTTGACCTAGACACAAACCCACACCCACAACTCAATTCATAGGGAAGTCTTGAACTCATCTAAATACTAGAAGTTTCCCCCACGACCCTAATGCACTCCCCACCTAAACAAATGAGGCTTGAAACATGGACACATAAGAGCATAGAGTTTCGAGGTGTCACATAATTGATAATGGTGCGATGTTTTATGCCTTCTTCAGTTCTTTTACCCAACTTGATGATGTCAACGAAGTTCCTTTCTACCATAAGCATCATTCTGTCATAATATTGGGCCTCTTGGGTATGAATAAAATAATCCATCATTTGAGATTCCTCCATGGGAGGTTTAGCTCTAGCAGCTTCAGACCTTCATCTTATAGCATAATCTTGAAATAATTCACTTTGCTTTTTCTTTAGGTTTTGAATATATAACCAGTATGGTGCATTCTCACTATTGAACCCAAACCTATCAAAGAAACAGAAGCTAAATCCTCCCATCTTGTCCACTTTCATGAGTCTTGTTCTATATACCATGTCAGAGCTTCTCCTATGAGTCTTCTTACGAACATTATCATTCTAATCTTCTCATTCTTTCCAACTCCTATCATTTTATCACAATATATGCGCAGATAAGCCTTGGGATCTCTGATAGCATTGTATAGTTCAAATTTTGGAGGTTTATATCCCTCAGGTAAATCAACGTCTAGGTGCATACCCAAATCTTCATAGTTCAAGCGAATGACCCCTCTACTTTCTTCTACATGTTGTATTCGATTGGTTAGACTATCTATCTTCTCGTTCAGGGATTTAATCAGCATATTGTTTTGAGAGGATTTTGTTTCCTAATAGTTATAGGTAAAAGGAGTAGTCTTGACATATATAATATTATGGGCATGAGTTCCAAAGGCATGAGCATATAAGATGTTGGCAGTAGAATTAGGAGGCATATCTTGACTATGGGTGGGATTTTTTGGGGGAAATATTGGTTCATAAGTGCTTAATTGATATGGATTTTGATGACTACAATTTGAAAATTGGGTGCTTAAAGATGGTATATAAGTAAGGTTGGATTGGATTTTGGAGGTCCTTTGAATCGGTTGAAGATGATTTAGGAGGGTGCTTTGAGTTGTAGCAATTGGATCATCCATGTTTTCCCCAAAAGTGGTGCTGAGAATAATGGATAGACTAGCCAACTTGCGTGTGTTGTCCATTTCATCCTCCAATTCTTGGATTTTCCTTTCTAACCTTAAAGTCAGATCATCAGATCAAAATCCCCTTTCAGAAGTCTCAACTCTTTCGATAGCATTGTTGTTCGTCATATTACCCTTTCATTTACGACTTAAACTTGGGGAAATAGGAGGAGGTCCTTTTGATCGTGTGTGGTAGCACAAAGTATGCAAATAGATCAACCAATTGGAAGAGGAAGACATGAAAAAATAAAATTTAAAAAAAAATCAAGTTAGTAACATGATAAACAACACATTATTTTGTAAAAATAAACATCCTAAATGCAATGAGCTTTATTGAGTTGGAGATAGGACTAAGATGACACACAAATAATTTACGATAACTAAGTCACCTTAATTTGTTGATTGGAGTTTAGAGTTAGAAAAATGAAATAAATAGATGAACTATTTCAATAATAATTATTATAATTTTTTGAATGATAAATAACATATGTAAAACCTATGGGATGATGGGGTAACAAATGTGGAATAATCCTAGACTTCATGTCCTCCCATGGCATAACTTCAACATCATAAATCTGCAAAAAGAAAACTTTTCTAAACTCCATATCAATGATAATTTAGGCTTGAATATGTTACTGCAATTCACATTGATATATAATATGCAATTTTTCGTTTAGAGGGTGATAGGACCCATTAGACATAAACAGGGTGGCTGCTATTATTATAGATTGACCCAAAGGGTCAAACTACCTAAGCTTATGCATGCATGACTTAATTACAAGGGTAGATAAAACTTTATCTTAGGTTTATACAAGAGTAGGTTAGATACTACTTGGTTTTCCGATGAGAAAAGTCCCGTGGTCTCATGATAGCAAAACTATTTGCTTACACCACACTTATGCCATCTCTCTAAACTTTGGATTTTGAAGAGAATTTTGTGAGAAGAGTAAAGACACATCATCACAAGAAAAAGAAAAAGAAGAGGATCCCAAGTGGGAGAAATTATGAACTGTATACCAGTTATGTAAAATAGTAACACTTAGTATATAGTTTTAAAAATAGTAAAAAATAAGAACAACAATAAATAAATAAAAGAGTTAGAACAAAAAACAAATATAAAGCAGATAAAGGGGAAGGGAAAAAGGAGTGGGAAAAAGAGGAAGCAAAGTTATGTTACTAGGGACAAAAGAGAGGAAGGGGAATGTTAGTAGGGAGGGGAGGAAGGATGAAGGGGTAATTTTAAAAGGAAATGGGAAGAGCATAAATTAAAAGGGAAAGGAAATAACAATTAAAGGGGGAGGGGAAAAATTAGGGCAATAATAAGTAAATCAATTAAAGGAAAAGATACACATTGAAATAATCAAACACAAATCACATACAAACATAAAATAAGTTATGGTTAGAGCTTAATATCCCCAACAAAGTCGTAATTCTATCGTGCCCCATTTCTCGTGAAACATGAACCTGTACGACATCATGGCATAACTCTTTTGAGATTTAAATTGAAGAGTTGCTACCTAATGTTTTTAAGGTGCAGTACGACACCATTCTAACCTAATATTAAATTAAATGGTCTAGATCACTAGAGAGCGGGTAAGTGCTCAAATTACCTTGAAGGTAAGGTGTTAGGAACCCTTTGAGATCCACAAAATGCGGGTCCGAGATGTATCTTATGTCTTTATGTGGCGGTTGGGAACAAGCAAATAAGTCTCTTAATTTTATTAAATTTCCTAAGTATAATCTAAGTGATTAAGAGTTTTAAAAAAATGAAGTAGGTGACAAAATTATTTAAACAAGTCAACTATAATGATCAAGGTGATAAATCGTATTGCCTTGATTACAGCCACTAAAAGGACTTGATTACTACTATTAATTCTTTATAACTAAGTGATCAAGTAATGAGAAAGAATATAACACAAAAGTTCTTATTAATCTAAATCTGAGTGACCACATGACTTTATTTTATATAATTTAAAATTAGTAATATGCTGTAAAAATACAATATTTTTTATGCTTGAGACTTAGGATTTTGTGTGTTCTCAATCTGACTTTAGTTGTTGTATGTGTTATTGTGTTTAGATTTGTAGGATTGCAGATTTACCAGAATTTTGGGATTGCAAAAGTTATTAGTTTTTACTGTTGTACAAGACCTTATATGAGTCATAAAGGTTTTTCGTGAGGAATTCCAGTTAGGGTCCAAGTTTCTGAAGTTAATTCTATGAACATGAAGATGAGACGTGGAGCAGTTTACAAGTCTTAGAAGACCTTTCGTGTCCTGAGGATCAGAGAAGTGGACTTGTAGGAAATTCATCAGATGGAACCCTCTTTACAAGTCATAAACCAGTTTACGAGTAGTGATGGGGTGTCATAGAAAAGAAGTCCAAAATTTTAGCAGCTGATTACGAGACCCCAACTATGAGTCATAGAAGATGATGAGTAATAAAGTGCTTTCATGGAGTTTGCTGACCAGATTTTCTAATTTATTTAGGACTTGTTTTTAATTATTATAAATAGGTTTTTAGATTATTTTTTTGAAGTAGTAGTTAGTTCACGTTAGTTTTCAGTAGTTATAGGTTAAGTGCTCATGGAACTCAATATTCGAAGAGATTGTGAGAGAGTCTTTGAAACACTTTTGCTTTAATTCAATCTTCAAGCTTGTGTCTTTCATTAACTTTAGATTTGCTTGTTCTTAAATTCAATTGTGTAAGTATTTAATTATGTCTTCTCCAATTCATAATTTCTTCATCTACACACAGCATGAGTAGCTAAATTCACAACTAGGATTGCAGAAACCATGAAGAACTAACAAAGTAAAATTAGATAATTTATAATTCTTGGAAGGTGTATATGCATGTACTAATTAACTCTCTTTGTTTTGCATGTTTTCTGATGGTGGCCAACATTAGAACCCGCCTAGTGTTATTGACTGGACCAAGGTAGTAATGAATAGGAAAAGAGATCAATTAACAGGATTTGATTGATGTTTTCTCATCTAATCAACCAAACTAGACCAAGGGGAGGCTGCTCTAGGACTTATAGGTAATTGTTCGTAATACACACTATGGAGATGGGCCAAGTCGCATAGTGAAATTCGCCTCTCACCTTTGTCCAAAGGGCTTGGTGAACCTAAATTACCATCATGCATACTACACTCTATAAGAATTAGGTTATTTGGGGATGCTGAGTCGTGGAATCATGGGGAACACAATCCCTTAGTTTCTCTCTATTATTAATTTTTCTCTTGTGATAGTTAGTTTATTTTTCTCATTGATTATTGAAAACCCCCCTCCCTTTTGTGGAGTTGAGTTGGTTAACTACTCAGATTGCATATTGGTGAATTTGTCTTGAGTCAATGTATTCCCTGTGGGTTCAACCCTAACCTTGGTAAGATTTTATTTCTTGATAACGACTGTATTATCCTCTAAAAAAGAGGTGTAACTTGGGTGACATCAAGATTTTGGCATTGTTGCCGAAGAATACGGCTAGACTTAGTAAAATTCACTAGTGATTCGAGTGTTAATCCTTAGTTCCTTTTATTTCACTTTTGTTTTTGTTTTTGTTCTTTGCAGGGTGTACAATTAGTGTATGCCCAACACTTGGAGTCCAGGCAAGCCTTAACTCCATTTGATCCAGAGAGTCACAGAACTATAAGAAGAATGGCCCAAGATAACACCAACAACACAACCAATGCAGCCCCGAAACAGAATAATAATTACGATGATCTGAATTCGAACCCACCTTCTTTGGATGACATTCCACAGCCTCAAGAATTCAACGCCAATCCTTACCAGTGGAATCAGTACAGGTTGAATCCAATGACTCTAGATGTGACTAGAGCTATTGTGTTGCTACCATTACTGGCAGACACAAACTTCACACTCTCTAGTGGGTTACTTTAGATGCTACAAAATCGTGGGCTATTTGCAGGCTTACCATCGGAAGATCTACATAGTCACTTGTACAATGTGGCATTTATTTGTAAGAGTATGATGGAGACACATAATCTTTTTATGGATGTTGTGGGACTTTATGTCTTCTCATTGTCTCTTACGGCTAATACTGCATTGTGGTTATATGAGCTCTCGCAAAGTTCAATAACTAGTTGGATAGAATTGCAGAGGGATTTCTTAGCAAGGTACTTCATTAAACCAAACAGGCTCAAAGTGGCATACCAGATCCACCGTTTTAAGCAATTCCTTGGTGATTCAATCCTTACTACATAGGAGCAGTTGTATAGATGCTTGAGGAGCTCACCGATCCACAAGATTTTGGGGAATGTCTTGGCAGAGAATTTCTACCGAGATCTACTTGCTAATAGTCACGCATATGCTGATACCCACTTGGGAGGTCTATTCATGGAACAACCATTCACAGAAATTTCTGACCAACTAAACATGGTAGCTAAATTGAATCATGTATGGGAGCCTAGGAATAGACATTCAACAGATTATGCAAGTACTGTTGACATGAGTTCTGACCAAGAGAAAATAAATGTAGAAATTCTTAATATGCTTGCTCAGAATAGAGCTAATTTGGAGATTATAATGCAATAGTCACAAGACCTTACAAAGCCAGGGGACATCTAAGAAATCCATTATATGAAGTATGGAGGCTGCAAGGATGACAAGATAAGCAGCCACTATGTACCCCCACACAATCGTGATATAGGAGATGGGAACTCTAGAATTGAGAAGATGCTTAACCAATTGATTTGAAGGGCGAACACACAAGATGAGACTTTGAGGGGGATTAATTCTGATATTGCCTAGATAAACATTAAAGCTAACCAACACTCTATGTTAATTCAACAACTCAATCATTAATTTGGACTTGTGACAATGCAACTAGACCAAATTCAAAGAGGCATGATGATAAGTGTCAATACTTTAGTGTGACAGAATACTGAGAAGTGCCAAAGCGAGGCAAAGTTTGGTGATAATGGAGCACAGAAGATTGAGGAAGTCTGAGTACTCAAATTATATATGTTGTGCCGCGACAATAAATTAGGCACTACTTGGGAGACAACCCAAAGAGGATCCTGGCTCTTAGGCACCCAAGTATGTGTTTTTGACCCCTCATGTTCTATTTTTTCTTGATTTTGTGCATTGGGGACAATAATCATCTCTTTTGATGGGTTTTAGATAGTTATGGGCCTCAGTGAAGTCTGAGTAGCTTATGGTCTATAACTACCCCAATTTTTTATCCCGGAGTTTTCTTGTCTGTGTTCTTTTTCCTTGTGGATATTTATTTTCTGTTGAACCAGCACATTTAGGATTTTTAGATAATATTTGTAGCATATAGTACCAATACTTATGGCATATAATAAGTTTTTATGTTTTGTTTGAAAAATGATACCCACCAAAAGTTTTGATTAGGTAGTTAGATAGTAACCATGCATGTTTAGGTGTTTGACAATATCTGTTCTGATAAGTCAGGGTGATAATATTTGTTCTGATAAGTGAGGTTAAATTGAGTTAAGCATGATCTATGAGTCTTTTGTTGAAAATGTATGTTGTGCCATGAGAGTGTGATCTTATTTTGCTAACTTTATGTATTTTGTGCTAATTCAAAACTTGCCCTATTACTCTAAGATAGATTGTAGATTAATTGGATTAGGAAAGGATCTTAGGTCATTGTTCTTAAATAGTCCACTTTAGCCTAAAAATAACTAACCAAATTGATCTTATATCCCTTGTTTCTAATAATTGAGCCTAACATGTACCTATTCTTTCAAAACACCTGACTAACCTAGCCTTACCTAGTGAAAAATCCTGAATTTAGCCCTAGTCTTTTCTTGAACATTGTGTACCTTGACTGAAGCAAAAAGCCTATATTAAGGGTGGCTATAAAAAGTGGCCCTGGTTCGGAGGATGGATAGTATGCACCTCAACACAGGCTAAAGATATAAGTTGAGGGTGGCTAGTGTAAGGGTAAAACACAAAAATGAGGAAGGTAAGTTAGGAATACAAAGAGAAAGGAGAAATCATGTATTGGGTGCAAGAAAAATGAAGGAGGCCTTAGATAGAGCTAAAAAGAAAAATGAAGTGTAGAAGCAAGGAAAAAAGCTGAAAAATGAAAAGAAAGCACCCAAAAAAGCTTGAAAGAGGAAAAAGGGAGAATAAGGTAAAAATAGTCAAGTTGGTAGGGCAAAGGTGTGGAAAGCATTTCGAGGAGCGTTTGTAGTCACTATTTTCTCAAAATATCATACCAAAGCCCCTTGAGCCTATGTTACAAGCCTAGAAAGTCCTAAAGTGATCCTAGTCTAATTAGTTGAAAGTCTGATTCATGAGTATAGGGGAAAGCCTATGGTATTAGTTATGACACATGAATATCATTTGTCAGAGTGAGTGGTTGTGCACAGTCCCAAAATTTAAACATGAAAATATCATTGAGTGTCAAATATATGACATCTTTCCTTAAGGGAACTTGCAATGCATTGTTAGCATTTGACTTGAATTAAGTGATTGTGGACTGTTGATATTCCCTTGCTTGCCATAGTTGTTTTATCATATGCACCAGCTCACACTGGTTTGCTTAATAGTTGTCTAATCCTATTTTGAAAAGATTGGTGTAGGTATCTGAGTCAGAGATGTATGTGTGAATGCCATTGAGTTGAGGTTTGCATGTTACTGTGTTGTCTACATAGATTGAGCCCATCGCTTAAGGACAAACAACAATTTTAAGTTGAAGGTGTTTATGTTCTGCAAAGAATACAACACTTTTGATGCTTAAAACTTAGGATTTAGAGTGTTCTCAATGTGACTTTAGTTGTTTTTATGTTTAGATTTGCAGAATTATTGGTTGGCAAGGATTTGGAGAAAAATTACAGAAGTTGTTGGTTTTTACAATTGTACGAGACCTTATATGAGTCATAGAGCATTCTATGAGTCGTAAAGTTGTTTCGTGATGAATTCCAATAAGGGTCCAGGTTTTTGAAGTTAATTTTATGAATATACAGATAAGTTGTAGAGCAATTTATGAGTTGTAGAAGACATTTTGTGCCTGGAGGATCAGAGAAGTGGACTTGAAGGAAAATCATCAGACAAAACCCCCTTTATGGGTTGTAAATCACTTTACGAGTTGTGAAGGGGTGTCACAGAAGAGAAGTCCAAAATTCTAGTAGTTGATTACGAGACCCCAACTAAGAGTTGGAGAAGACACTATGAGCCGTAGAGTGCTTTCGTGGAGTTTGCTGACTAGTTTTCCTAATTTATTTAGGACTTATTTTTAATTATTATAAATAGGTTTTTTAGGTTATTTTTCAGAAGTAGCTGTCAATTCACGTCAGTTTTCAGTAGCTTTAGGTTATGTGCTCAAAGAACTCAATATTCAAAGAGAGAAACTTGTGAGAGAGTCTTTGAAACACTTGTGCTTTAATTCAATCTTCAAGCTTGTGATATTCATTGACTTTGGATTTTCTTGTTCTTAAATTCAATTGTGTAAGCATTTAATTATGTCTTCTCAATTCATAATCTCTTCATCTACACATAGCATGAGTAGCTAAATCCATAACTAGGGTTGTGGGAACCATGAAGAACTAACAAATAAAATCGAATAATTCATAACTCTTGGAAGGTGTATATGCTTGTATTACTTAACCCTCTTCGTTTTGCATGTTTTCTGATTGTGACAAACATTAGAACCGCCTAGTGTTACTGATTATACCAAGGTAGTAATGAATAGGAAAAGAGATTGATTAACAAGATTCAATTGATCTGTTCTCATCTAATCAACCAAAATGGGCCAAGGAGAGATTGGCCTAAGACTTATAGGTAATGGTTAGTAATGCACACTATGGAGATAAGCCAAGTCACATAGTGAAATTCGCGTCTCACCTTTGACTAAAGGGCTTGGTGAATTTAAATTACCGTCCTGCATGCTATATACTAGACAAAAATTAGGTTATCCAGGGATATTGAGTTGGGGAATCATGGGGAACACAATACCCTAGTTGCTCTCTATTATTGATTTATCTATCATAATAGTTTCTTAGTTTATTTTTCTCAATGATTATTGCAACCTGCACCCCCTTTTGGGGAATTGAATCGGTTAATTACTCGGATTGCATATTGTGAATTTATTTTGAGTCTACGTATTCACTGTGAGTTCGACCCTAACCTTGATTAGGTTCTATTTCTCGACAACGACCACTTTATCCTCTAAAAAGGAGGTGTAACTTGGGGGACATCAATTAGCGAAGGCAAACAATATTAAGGGAAAAATCAAATAGATCAAACAACACAATTAATGCAAATCATTGTAAGAATAAACTACCCAAAAAATAAAACAAAATATTTTGCAAAAAAGAATTTTCTTGGTTTAAAGAAAGAGATTTTAAAAAATTGTTGAAAAACAAGGTTTGTTCCTTTTGAGGATGGAACTATGATCTCTAATTATCATAGCTCCTTTACTCTAGAAACAATTTGATTTGAGATCGTTCTTATAAAACAATATATGATTTATTTTTGAAAGAATAGTGAAAATTTTGATAAAATATATACATACATAAATATTTACGTATATAATACACATAATCCCTTTTTAAAATTTGGTAGATACTTCCAGGACGCGTCGACTAATTTAAAAAGATGGAATTAGATCTCGTAATTCCTTTAGGTTTCTCACTAACTATAGGTTGGGAGATAGCCTTTTGTATTTTATACACATTGTCCAAATTTAAAAGGAGTTAGACAATAGTTTTTTAAAAGAGATTGAGCACAAAATTTTTTTGAAGAATAAAAAGAAATAAAAAGGAATAGAAAACACATAACACATATTCCCCATCCCCCAATCAATAATAAACCCGATTCCACTATTTATTTTGTTTACAAATATTGAATCATAAAATACAACATCAAAAGAAATAAAGTCTTCAGAATCATCCTCCTCCAGATATATCCCATCCCTAGATGAGCTCTTCATTTTCAAATCGAAACTTAAAGGCCATCTAAACAAAAAACAAGAAGTAATAAGAATATTGAAAAATACTTACCAGTCAATAGAAAAGAAAATTCAAATATTAAAGGATGACCCGAGAGAACTTGGAGAAAGATAAAAATTCTTCTTCTTCTTCTTCTTCTTCGAGAAAGAGAGAGGAGAATGCTGGAGCAATTTTCGTATTCAGTTTTAGAGGGAAGAGTTTTTCTTTCTTTTTTTTTTGAAGTAAAAAGTGTGTGGATGTTTGTAAAGAATAACGTGAATTATGGGATATTTATCATGTTTCAAAACTTTATCTTCTCTCAGAAGGTGAAGAGGCACTCTTCTTTTATATCTATAGAAAAGTCCCAACAATGAGAAAAAAATAAGAGCCGATTATAAGACAACACCCTTAAATAGAAAAGAGAAAATTTTGAGCTAAAAATTAGCAAAGTTTACAAAAAATAAGATAAAGTAAAATTTGTCTAAACTTTAATAAGACAAGGGAGGGGAGCAAACTAATTTTAAAAAATCAAACCTTATGTATATATTCATAGACCTGTTTTTAGGAATTTTTACCATAAAATAACAATTTATCATTAAGAAGGGATCAATTCAGAATCATAATTTACCATTAAAAAAGTAAAAATCAGCCACAAAATAAAGAAGGTGAAAAAACCAAGTAAGAATTTTTAATAAGAGTTGTCTTAATTAAGGCTAAGGGATCAGTGTATGGGATCGGAGCTGGAATTTACTATAATTAATCATGTGCTAAAGTTATTACCTTAACCATATATCACAATTGATGTACAACTTTCCATACAAATCAAGTAACAAAACTAACGTTTCGAACATACCATAAACATCAAGATGTTTTCTCAAAATTGTACAAGAAACTAATCAATCAAGGATATTTGTGAATCAGAATTTACATAAATTTCATAAGCTTTACGGGCAAATAGGGAAACAAAGATGGAGAGGTAAGAAACCAAAAAGATTTACATGATCAAGTTAATATGAAATCAGTGAGTTGTTATAAAGTAAAACTTGGAAACTGTCATGCATGCACTCATATAAGAATATAAACCTATGTTGTCATAATTAACAAATAAGTGTTGTCAATGATTAGTGAAAAGGAAAGAAGCAAATTCAATTTTTCTTACCACTTAGACAAATTAAAATATCTTCAAAATGATTATAGTATCTGAATTTGATAAACAAACATTAGCATTAAAATTCATCCCAATTATAGAGTATCACAGTGAAATATATACGACTGAGAGAGTAAAGCATTATCAAAATCAACAAAAAAGGTATAATAATCTAAATTTTGACAAACAAATATACAAAGTAAAAATTCAGAGAATAAGAAATCATAGGTAATAAATCTAATAGAATCCAAACGCTCTAAAATCCAAAGCATTTTCACCACTTTTCAGTCGATTTTGTTGGAGGTTCATCGATTGCATGTATTATCTAAAGACCGAAGGTGGACAAAAAGGGTTGTTTGGTGTTGTCGTGCGGTTCCTCATAGGAGTTGGGGTCACGATGGGGCCTTTCTAGCGGCTGTTTTCTAGTGGTTTTTGGCAAGGGTGTTTTTCGATGGGACAGAGGGGTCACGATTCACCAGAAAAATGGGCAAATAAGTCATTTTGGTGGTCACCGGTGGATAGAAAAAGGGAGAGGAGGTGATTTTCTGGGTCTTTTGGTCATTCGGTTTTCCAGAAAAGAGTTGTAGGCGGCATTCAATGATGGAGAATGAGAAGAGGAGACGGGGCTCACTGCTACTGTCCCCACCCTCATCCAAGGATGGAGAAGGAGAAAGTGGTCAACACGTTTGGGATTTAGGAGGGGGAGGGGGGCCTGTAGGTTATTCAGAATTGGAAAATAGAGAGGTTAAAAATTCAGCTACTAGACTAAAATCATTCCATGTAACGACCCAAGTCTAAGGCCTAGATGTGACACGACGAATGGGGAACCTGATGGAACCCCAAGCAAGCTTCTTAACATATCATTTCACATTCTTGGTCGCGAAAGCAATCAAACAAGAATAAAATAATAGAAATAAGGGCAAAAGGACTAAGGAAAGACTTTCATAACGTAAACATCAAAAGAGTCAAAGCTCATAGCATCAATACATAACGGGTCCAACAACACCTCTAATACACAGAATTAAGCGGGGGCCAAAACAACTTTCCGGGCTCACCCTCATAGTCATAAGCATGTATCAAAAGAAAGAGAGTCTTTATACATAGCAAAGGATCAAAGACATTTTCCCTGACATCGAGGACTCACCAATTTGCTTTGAGAGAAATCGTACTAGCCCCGTGGAGGAGGAGGAGGATCAAGTGGAGCTCCGGTTCCTACATGATAACATCATGTAGTCATAGAGTATGTGTTAGTATGTTCGAATGTACTAAGTATGTAGGATGCAATGCAATAAGAGATAGACAACATAATCGAAATGCATATTTAGGCAATAAATGAGCATATATCAATATGGCATGCCTGAATGATGCTTATAGTGAAACATGCTTACATAGAATATTTTACATGTGTAGAAAGAGACCATCATTAGTAACCAAGGCCTACCACCTCCTTGGCAAAGCGATTGAGATATAAACCCCCCCATATGGTTACACAGGCGTACCACCCCCCCACCAGCTAGGCAATTGAGTTATAAATCCCTAACATGGTTGCATAGGCCTATCACCCCCCGAGCTAGGCGATTGAGGTATATAACCCCCCAACATGGTAGTTCGGGCCTACTATCCCCGAATGAGGCAATTGATCAACTTCCAACACTATAGATACCATTCATGAAATCACCATATATATACATCTCTTTCATCATCATAAAGTCACTTAACTCATATACCATACTTTAGGCCTTCAACAACTCAAGAAAGCATTAACCAGATATTTTATCAAATACTTGGCGAGTGTGTAGTGCTAGCATAAAACCATGTGATTCAAGAGTAAAATCATGCAATAAAACTTGAAGTAAATCAACTTTCCAACACTTAATAACACCCTCATGCAATATACATTGAAATCCTTCATCAAATCTCAAAATAGATCGTAGATTCATAGCTTAAAACATGCTTAAATAGTCAGAAGTTTATGAAACCCCAACATAGTTCATAATTAAATTCATAGTAAGTAAGACCCATAAGTAAATCAACTTAGAAACATGCAATTTATGTAAAAAGAAGATTGGCCACCATGGGTGTAAGGACCCAATGGTTGAAACATACATACCTTAGCTTTGGAGAATTCCTCGATGAAGATTGGATTGAGAACTTGAAGCTTGAATGAATTCCTTAAGACCTAGAAGGAGATTTGGCACTTGAATTTTTAATGAAATATTAGTCTAAGTGCTTGAGAAAGTATTGGAGAATGTCTTGTATGATATGGTGTTGAGACTAATTATAGGTATTTTCACATATAGAAAGACTTAGGCTCAAGATCCAAAAGCCTTGGACCGTGATGAAATAACTGGGTAAAAATAACATAGTGGTGTACCCCGACCGCATCGCGCCAGGGGCATGCACTGCTCACTGGAAAATGCAACTTTAAAAAATTATTTTTTGATATGATCTCTCTAAAATAGGGGTTAGACCCATATCCCCCTCAATTTTCCCCTTGATTAATAATATAAAGTTGGATTTTTGAAATCACGCACGAATTTTGAGAGATATGGAAATTACAATTTTGGACACCTCCGAGGCACATTTTTGAGTACTTTTAGGGGTCGTTTCGATATCTCCCCCATAGGAAAATTTGTCCCTGAATGTCAAAGAAACATACATAATAAGAGTTTTCCTGAAGAAATTAACTCCAACAAGAACACAAGAATGCACTTAAACATCATTTCAAAAATCTCAACATAAGTGTCATGAAAATGTCAACATAAACATAAATGAATACAATGACATAAAGGGTTGATACATAAGATATGAAATCACATAAAAGACTTAGAATTAGTACCTTAGGATTGAGTATAATGGAATAGATTGGGATATCACTTTTGCATGTCCGCCTCGGCTTCCCATGTAACACTTTTGACTTGTTGATTCCTCCAAAGGACCTTAACGGAAGCCACATCCTTGTTCCTCAATCTTTTCACTTGTATATCCAAGATCTCTACTGGAACTTCTTTATAATTCAAGTTGTCTTCAACAATACCCACAACATCCAATGGGACAATAGCATTCAGATCACTCACACATTTCCTCAACATGGACACATGAAAGACCGGATGAACTAAGTCCATTTCACTAGGAAACTCCAACTCATAGGCCACCTTACCAATCTTCCTTATCACCCTATAAGGACCCACATATCTTGGACTCAATTTACCTTTTTAACCAAAACAAACCACACCCTTCATGGGTGAGACCTTCAAATAGACTCAATCACCAACTTTAAATTCAAGCACCCGTCTCCTCACATTAGCATAGGACTTTTTATGGCTTTGGGTTGTTTTCAACCTTTCCCTAATCAACCTTACCTTCTCCATAGCTTCCATGACTAGATCCAGATCCAACAATGCCATTTCTCCCACTTCAAACCATCCAATCAGTTACCTATAACGCCTACCGCAGAGGGTCTCAAAAGGAGCCATACCAATGCTAGAACGACAGATATTATTATAAGCAAACTCAATCAATGGAAGATGATTATCCCAACAACCCTTAAACTCTAAAATACAAGCTCTAAGCATATCATCAAGAGTTTGGATAGTTCTTTCAGCTTGCCCATCCGTTTGAGGGTGAAAGGTCACACTAAGCTTAACCTTGGTACCAAGACCTCTTTGGAAGGACCTCCAAAAGGGACAAGTGATTTGAGCTCCATGATACGATATGATGGACAAGTGTATCCTATGCAATCTAACCAACTCATGAATGTAAAATTTAGTATAGTCTTTGTCCCCATAAGTAGTCTTAACCGGTAGGAAATGAGCCGACTTTGTCATCCTATCAACCACAACCCAAATAGAATCAAAACTCTTTTTAGTATTAGGCAAGCCAACCACAAAATCCATGTTAATTTTCTCCCACTTCCAAGTAGGAATCTTTATATATTTAGTTAGGACACGGCCTTTAGTGTTTAGCTTTGACTTGTTGGCAACTATGACAATCAGATACAAATTAGGCAATGTCTTTCGTCATACCTCCCCATGAAAACACATCTCTCAAATATCTATACATCTTGGTAGAATCGAGGTGAATAGAATAAGAAGAATTGTGAGTCTCATCAAGAATCCTCTTTCTCAAGTCATCCACACAAGGCACACGCAACCGACCTTGGTACCTAAGGGCACCATCTTCCTTTTGGGAGAAAACCTCCACCTTGCCCTCTATCACCAAGGCCTTCAATTCTAACAAGGAGGGATCAAGATCTTGCTTTGGTTTTACCTCATCAACCAAGGAAGATTCTGATCCATAAACACCCACAATCCAAGAAGCTTCTAATATCCGACTGGGTCAAAGGTCTAGGCCAATTTCTAATCACCTCCATTTTTCTTAGGATCCATCTTAATACTATCCCCCGACACCATATGACCTAGAAAGTCAACCTCTTTCAACCAAAATTCACATTTCTCGTATTTTGCATACAACTTCTCTTCCCTCAATATTTGTAGCAGCACCCTCAAATGACCTATATGCTCCTCCTCACTATGAGAGTAGATCAAAATATCATCAATGAAAACCACAACAAACAAATCAAGAGTTTAAAGATCCTATTCCTAAGATCCATGAAGATAGCCAATGCATTGATCAACCTAAAAGACATAACCACAGATTTATAATGCCCATACCTAGTTTGGAAGGTCGTCTTAGGAATGTCACACTCCCTTAGCTTCACTTGATGATACGCGGACCGAAGATCAATCTTAAAGAGTGACTAGTCCCTTAAAGTTGGTCAAATAAATCATCAATCCTTGGTAGAGGATACTTATTCTTGATGGTGACTCTGTTAAGTTTTTGGTAGTCAATACACATTCTAAGGGACCTATCCTTCTTCTTTACAAACGACACCGGTGCATCCCAAGGTCATTGGCTAGGCCTAATAAAACCCTTCTCTAACAAGTTCCTCTATTGCTCCTTCAACTCCTTTAACTCCGTTGGGGCCATACAGTAAGAAAGAATAGAAATGGGTTCAGTATCGAGAAGGAGGTCTATACCAACGTTTATTTTCCTTTCGAGAGGAACATCAGGAAAGTCATTAGGAAAGATATCAAGGAACTCATTTACCACTGAACCAACTATGGGAAGGACTTTGGACTCCACATCCCTAACCCTCACAAGATGATAGAGATACCCCTTAAAGAATAACTTTTGGGCTTTAATGCAAGATATAAACCTACCCTTGACCACCACATCATGACTCTCCCACTCATGGAAGAGTTTATTTGGGAATTGGAATTTGACCCTACGGATTCTACAATTAATAGAGGATAATATGCATACAACCAATACATCCCAAGAATGACATCAAAATCCACCATACCCAACTCAACAAGATCACAAGGCAAATTTTTATGCAAAATGCAAATGGGACAATTTTTATAGACTTTTCTAGCAACAATAGACGCACCAATAGGAGTAGACATCTCTTAAGACTCACACAACAATTTATGCTCAACATGAAACTTTTTGGCAATAAAAGGAGTAACAAAAGAAAGAGTGTTACTCAGGTCTATCAATGCATACACATCAAAATCAAAGAGTTTTTAACATATCGATGACTACAGTGTGCACCTCATCAACCCCTTGTATCCCTTGGAGTGCATAGAATTGATTGTGCCTTGAGGCATCACCTTGTCTACCTCCACTCCCTAAAGGAACCGCATTAGCACCCCGACCTTTTGGTCAAACAACTTTACCCTTGTTGCGATTACGTGGACAATCCATTGCCATATGCCCCACTTCCCCACAATTATAAAAAGCACTAGTATACCTCAAGCATGGGCCATTATGACCCTTTCCACATTTTTGACACATAGCATTAGGCACCACACCACCATCACCTCGGTCCCTTGGCAAACCTTTCATTAGAAGCATGAGAAGACCCTTGGCCTTATGAAATCGGCCATACTTGGGACTTTGCAACCTCTCATCAAAACGGGCCCTTTTGGCCTTATTACTCCTCCTCTTTCTCAACTTCTCCCCTTCCAATTGTTCGGCATAAGTAAGTATGTGGGACAAGTCTATGTCACTAATCAACATAGCGGCCCGGCACTCCTCATTGACAACATTTGATACACCCATCACGAACTTGTTCATCCTAGACCTCGAGTCGACAACCAAGTGTGGAGCATGTTCAGAGAGTTGGTTGAACTTGAGGGCATACTCAGTCACACTCATTGATCCTTGCTTTAAATTCATGAACTCCGTAATTTTGGCCTCCCTAAGCTCAAGAGGAAAGAACCGGTTGAGGGGAGCAACCTTAAACTCCTCCCAAAGAATCATATGGTTGACCCCTTCTCCTCCTTCCATTGAGTATACCATATTTGAGCGACACCCTTGAGTTGGTAAGCTGCCTACTCCGCATTCTCTTCCGATCTCACACCCATAATAGCCAACACTTTGTACACCTCATCAATAAATTCTCGAGGGTCCTCATCAACTTTAGACACATAGAACTCCAGTGGGATCAACCTCATAAAGTCCCTCGCCTGAGTGGAGTGGGACAATGAGGGGCTTGGGCCCCTTGATTGACATGATTAGCCATGGATTGAGCTAGTAAGGTGAGAGCATCCCGGAGCTCTCTATGAGTCAGTTGTTCCTCGGGTGTGCGATATCGCTCTTCTTCCTCTTGTGTAAGGCATGATCTAAAAATGGCAAAGAAAATTCATTAGAGGGGAAACCTTACCTAACTTATATAGCACGACATAGATCATGAAGAAGGGAAATATTTCCTAAAATGTCTCAAAGCCTCTTACTCATAGTTGTGTTGCACAACACAACTATGAATAAGAGTCTAATCGATGCAGTGTGTTGGATCCCTAGGACCATTAATAACCTAGTGTTCTGATACTAAGTTAGTGACAACGCAAGCCCAAGACCTAGACGTGACATGGCGAATGGGGAACCTGAAGGAACCCCAAGCAAGCCTCTTAACATATCATTTCACATCCTTGGTTGCGGAAGCAATTAAACAACAATAAAAGAATAGAAATAAGGGCAAAGGGACTAAGGGAAGACTTTCATAAGATAAACATCAAAAGAGTCAAAGCTCATAGCATAAATATATAACTTGTCCAATAACACCTCTAATACATAGAATTGATTGGGGTCAAGAAAACTTTCCAGGCTCACCCTCTTAGTAATAAGCATGCATCAAAAGAAAGAGAGTGTTTATACATAACATAGGATCAAAGACATTTTCCTCGAAATTGAGGACTCACCAACATACTTCGAGAGTAATCGTACTAGCCACGTGGAGGAGGAGTATGATCAAGTGGAACTCTGATTCCTACATGGTAACATCATGTAGGTATAAAGTATGCGTTAGTACGTTCGAATGTACTGTGTATGTAGGATGCAATGCAACAATAGATAGGCAACATAATCAAAATGTACATTAAGTCAATAAATGACCATATAGCAATATGGCATGCATGAATGATATTTGTAGTGAAACATGCTTACTTAGAACATTTTACATATGTAGGAAGAGACCATCATTAGTAATCAAGGTCTGCCACCTCCTTGGCGAGGAAATTGAGGTATAAACCCCCCAACATGGTTGCACAGGCCTACCACCCCCTAAGCAAGGCAGTTGAGGTATAAACCCCCACAACATGGTTGCACGGGCCTACCCCTCCCCCCCTCCCGAGCTTGGTGATTGAGGTATATACCCTCCAACATGGTAGTTTAGATGTACTACCCCTGAAACGAGGCAATTGATTAACTTTCAACACTATAAATACCATTCGTAAAATCAACACATTATATTATTATTACTGTTGTAAATATTACCACTACTATTATTACCATTGACATAATTGTAATAATAAAAGTAAATATATAAATAAATAATAATTATTATTATTATAACAACAACAACAATAATAATAATAATAATAAAAGTAATTTAAAATGACAAAATATTAACATATGAATTTTGAAAATACACAATTATTTTGATAAAATTGAAAATACACTCATTTATTTTAAAAGACTTAAAAAATATATATTTAATCAAATGACAATCCAAAAAAGATTAGGTCGATCAAAATTGGGTGTCAACAATTCCCATCTTGTCATCATTTCATAATCATTAGGATCATAAATCACATCTGACATCATATGATAATCATTATAAAATCATCATTAAAAATCATACTTTCATACTTAAAATCATAGTCATAAGATCATTGCTTCAACACAAGAAAATTAGGGCCATGTGTAGGTTCATGAGTAATTGAGATAAAAACATTCAATTAAATGAAAATCATGTAGGAATAATGTAATTAACATTGAGTCATTTGTAAAAGAACCCACATCAATTTCAAAAATCCCTAATCAGCATATACTTGAAAGTATTCATAGAAAAATTATCAATTTCGTATAGTTGGCATGAGTCCACTTATGATTGAGATTCAATAGACACAATCTCAATCATAATTCAAGAAATTGAGTAGAGATAAGAAGACCCTTACATTTTGCATAATTGAACTAGGTAGAATTTGAGAATTTAGAAAGAGGTCTACAGAAGAAAAGATTCTAGTGGTGAAAACTCATATACCTTTAGCAAGAGCCTTAGACTTTGAAGAGAAAGTAAAGAGCTTGGGTTGATCTTCTATGGAGATCCTTGCTTGTTGAAGAAGAATTTTTTTAGAGTAGTTTAAAGAGAGAGTTTTGGTAGTGAGTGATGTTATAAATAATGGGGTTAATTTGGGGGTTAAGGGATATTTATAGAGTGGGTTTTAGTTACAAAAACTATTTACAATTGATCTAAAAATTGAAACAAACAATTTTCCTTTTCCCTTTTGATTAAGAATCTAGGCTCGAATTTGCCAAAAAGAGTACGAATGATACTTTATGCAATACATCTTTCATAAGTTCATAAAAAGGCATTTTGATAGGTGTTACAATATCTCCCTCTCGGGAACATTCATCCTTGAATGGGATCAAGATTAGCTTTAGTAGAGTTAATTATGTGACTCACAATTCATCATGAATGCAAAAATGCAACTTTAAAAAGCCTTTATAAATCATTTTCATGTGTAACCATGCATGTAATGTGACAAAGAGGTTGACACTTAGGTACTTGAAGAGGTTAAGCATGAGTGATTAAGTACCTTAAGCTTAAGTAAAAGGAAAGAGGTAAGGATCTCATTTCATCATGTCCGACACCGCTTCCCATGTTGCACTTTAGACTAGTTGATTTCTCCACAAAACCTTGACGGAAGATACTTCATTGTTTCTCAACTTCTGACTGTCGGTCCAAAATATCAACCAGAACTATTTCATAGGTTAAATTCTCCTTGATACTCATGTCATTCAATGGTACAATCACATTCGAATCACCAACACATTTCCTCAACGTTGACACAAGGAATACCGAATGGACCATGGATAATTCCAATAGCAATTCCAACTTATAAGTCACCTTTATTCTCTCCAAAGTCTTAAAAGTTTCTGTACTTCTAGGAGTCAACTTTCTCTTATCAAAAAGCATTATAACTTTTATTTATACCTTTCGTAGGAGACACATGGAGAAGACCTAGTCATCCACATCGAATTTAAGATTCCACTTTCTGACATCAGAATATAACTTTTAGCAACTTTGGGCTGTCTTCAACCTTTCCCTTATGAGTCTCACTTTCTCTATAGCCTCAAGTGCCAAATTGGGACCAATCAAAGACATCTCCCCAACTTCAAACCATCCTATCTTGGACCTACATCTCCACCCATATAAAGCCTCAAAAGGTGTCATCTCAATTCTTGAATGATATCTATTGTTATATTAAATTTCAATAAAGGTAGATAATCTTCCCAATTTTCCTTGAAGTCTAGAACACATGTCCTCAACATATCATCTAATGTTTGAATTGCTCTCTTGACTTGTCCATCCGTTTGAGGGTGAAATATGATGCTTAACTTTACTTTGGTACCAAGTCCCCTTCGAGATGATCTCAAAAGTGTAATGTGAGTTGAGTACCATGATCCAAAATTATAGAGAAAGGCACACCATAAAAGTCTTACCAATTCGTTAATATATGTCTAGATGCAATCCTCCGCACTATAAGAAGTATTAACCGATAAAAATGGAATGATTTTTGTCACCCTATACACAACCACCCATCTTGAATCAAATGGCCTTCTAGTCTTAGGCAAAACCCATAATGAAATTCATGTTTACATCCTCCCATTCCATATAGGAATATTAATTTCTTGGGCTAAGCCTCCAGGCCTTTGATATTCAACCTTTACCTGCAGGCAATTTAGACATTTTGGTACTAACTCGGCTATATCTTTCTTCATACCATTCCACTAATACACTTCCCTCAGATTTCTATACATTTTGGTGGATCCAGGGTAAATAGAATATAATGTGTTATGGGCTTTACTCAATATCATATCCCTTAGACCATAAATATTTTGGACACACAATCCGCCTTGGTAATGAAGTACCTCATCTCCCCCTTGTGAGAAAACCTCAACCTCCTTCTCAACCACTAACTTCTTCAACTCAACCAATATAGAATCTATATCTTGTTTTTCCTTGACCTTCTCTATCAATGATGACTCCACTCCATTATGCACAAGAATACTACCAAATTATGGATTGCTCAATCTCATACCTAATCGGGCCAATTGATGTTCATCCTTTACCAATTCCTTTATTTGATTCTCCATAGAGCATCGACCATAATATTTGCCTTACCTAGATACAACACATTCATATCATAGTCTTTAGGAAATTCTAGCTATCTCCTTTGCCTAAGGTTCATGTTCCTTTGACTGAACATATCACAAGCTCTTATGACTAGTTTATATCAACATACACCCCATAAAAATAATGATGCTATATTTTCAATGAAAACACAATGGCCAATAACTCAAGATCATGGGTTGGGTAGTTCTTTCATGAACCTTCAATTGCCTTGAAGGCAATGACCTTGCATATTGCATCAACACACAACCTAGTCCAACATGTGAAGCATCACAATACAAAACAAATCCATCTGAACCTTATGGTTATGTCAAAATAAGGGCAATGTTTGAGAACTCTTCTCACATTCATCCGACCAGTGAAATTTCACCTTCTTTTAGCTAAACCTAGTCAAAGGTCATGTAATAGAGGAGAATTCTTCAACAAATTTCCTATAGTACCCATCTAAACACAAAAAACTCCTAATATCTGAAGGAGACAATGGTCTAGGACAATTATTTGTCACCTCTGTTTTCTTTGAATCAACTATATCACTATCACCGGACACATTGTAACCAAAGAATACCACCTTCCTCAATCAAAATTCACACTTACTAAATTTTGTAAATAATTGCTTATCTCTCAAAGTTTGCAACAAAATTCGAAAATGGCCCATATGTTTCTCTTCACTCCTGGAGTAATATATCATCAATAAAGACTACCACAAACATGTCTAGATATGGCTTGAAAATTTGATTAAGCAAAACCATAAAGATTGGGGGGGGGGGGGGGGGGGGGGATTTGTCAACCCAAACCACAAAACCAAGACCTTTTAATGACCATACCTTTTCTAAAATCCCC
>JAOTQR010100578.1:0-29064 GCA_025774065.1 Solanum ossicruentum | reverse complement strand
AAATATACCTCAATCCCAACAATTTGTTTTCCGAATTAGTAATTGACCTCCGTTAAGTTATTTACGGGGTCTAACAAGTTAGAATCTTGAAAGACTCCAACTTAGCCTATTAACATTCTTCACATACATAAAGTAAGTACAGAAATATAATAATATGAAAGTAAAACAAAGCGTAATAACTCAGAAGTTGGAAGTCGAAATAAGAAAGGAATTTGTCGAAACTAGTTTGGTGTACTAGTCTATAAGACCTATTTATGGTTTGTAGTTGAGTTTACGAGACGTGGACAGGGGTTCATAGATGGAACATAGAGACTTATGGAAAAAATTTGGGGAAAAGTCAGGGTTTATAGATTACAGTTCATTGAGCTTTTTATGGGTCATAAATGACCCTCGTACATGAGAAAACCGCAACTTGATGTTTGGGGGTCTAACAGGACCGACCAAGTTATTGATCATGATTGGTTCTATGAATTGTAGAAATGTCCATAGAACACCACCAACACTTAGAAAATTCCTGGATTGAAAGTCAGTTTTATGAGGGGTTGGTACGGGTCTTATAATAGACTACAACCTGTGGTTTTGTTTCATGGTTCAAGGGTCAGATTTATATAGTTCTGGACTTTTTCTATAAAGATGTTGGGAGGATCAGTAGTATGGTTTACAAGTTGTAGATGAGGCTTGTCATTTGAGGACCTAAAGTGGGAGAATAGGTATAGTTCTTATAAACAGGATTCCCAAACCATAAAAGGATCTACGGTTCGTAAATTGTAGTCGTAGTCACTGCTGAACAATGTTAAGTGAATAGTATTTCTGACCTTTTTTATTTTTCTAACTCTTAAATTACATCATTTTGATCCTATAAATTAACCTATAACTGTTTTTACTCCTCAAGTCAACCTCGTTCCCATTCAATCTCTCGATTTCACAAATTCTCTCAAGGTTCTTTTCTCCCAAGGTCTTCCTTCTCATCAAACTAGGGTTCCAAGGATTCAAGCCTCCAATTTCAAGTTTCTTGAAAATATTTCACCCAAGGTATGTAGATATTCATCATGGATCCTTTTCATCCATGGAGCCCAAAGGTTTTCTCAAGTTTTCAATATAATTTCTTCTTGATTTCGACTAGGGTTTCATGATTCAATATTGGTCTATTACAATTATGTTTTATCTTATGAATATAAATTGAATTACATAAATTAATGTTGATTACACGATATCCAATCAAGTTCTCGTCAATACTATCTACGGTTCATGAAACGAGTTCTTTTATTTATGATTTGAATTGAAATTGTTGTTCATGACTATACATGATTTAATCAAATTACATGATTTAAGATGAATTACTTATGAACCAATGAAATTTACCATAGGTTCACTATGAATTATGAATAAGAATATCCAAAGGCTTTACTCAAATTTTATGAAAGTATTCAATTTTGTGGTTTAATAAAGTCCCTTGAGAATGAACTAATGATGCCGAAACATTTTCTCACCTACTCATGAATTTATTAATATTGAAAGGATAATACTTATATTGTTTGAATAAAAAGTTTTAATGAGCTACTCTATAGTGACATTTGATGATTTTGGTTTGGTGACTAGACAACACTTTTCCTTATATTGATTAATGATTTCTTGGGATTTGACTTAGCATCAAGATAACTTTGTGGCAGGGACTTGGTAAGGGAGTTCCTAGTAGTAACTTCTAGTTTCAAACTATGTGCTTTCGTAGGTTGCCTATTATGGCTTAACTAGTGGACCCATGTTTAGCTTATGATGTTAAGATTTTCTCACAAAGCCCTACCTTGGCAAGTATCCTCCCCTTTCTCGATGTGAGAGTTACATAAGATTCCATGTTATAATTTGCATGGTCTTATTACCGGTCAAGGTTGATATCCCACAAAATGACTAAGTTTATTTATGAGCTTTCTTATGATCTTTTGATGCATTGACCGTATATTATAAATTTATGAATTCCATCTCATGCCTTTAAATGTTATTGGTGTTGTATCTCTTGACTTATGTTTTATTTTATAAAGTTTTCTCATGCATATTACTCATATACTTAGTACATTCGACGTACTAATGCATGTTTTTTTTCCTACATTGTATCATAACGTAGGGTCTAACAATCACCCTAAATCTTGATTTGAAATTTTTTTTCTGCATTCTCTTATTTAATGTCTTTACTTACCTCATGTATGTGATTAATGCTAAGAGGTATGATTAGAATCCTTTGGGATTCTAATCACCATGTCATGTCTAGGGCCTAACTTGGGTCCTGACATATAGTCTAATACTCTCTATGTAGAATAGAAATAGTATGAAAGACAACATAGACTTTACGTTATATCATATGTCTGACACACAATTAGGGTGTGTGTATAGAGTAAGGATACCAGTGCAGGATACAGTATCACATGGGGACTCAAACACCTAACTATCACTTGGGGCCTTGAACCCCTATAATCACTACTACAAAAATAGGCTTTAGTGACAATTATTTTGCGGCAATAAGCTAATTGCCGCTAATATATTCAAGCAAGGCAATATATTAACGGCAAACATAAAATGGCCACCAATAAAGTTATTTTTAGTAACAAATGTAAAGAATAGTTGGAAAATCTTAACTTTTTGAAAAATTACAAGTCCCGCGCTTGGAAATCCTTTTCCCTCTTTAACAAAGTAAAACTCCCGCTTTTTCTAATAAAAACCTCTCCACGCTCATAAGAAAACTTTAACCTAGAGTTGCAGAGATTGATGTCTCTCCAAGATCATCAGAAATTTTTTACCCTAGATTTGTAGCGTCCTTTAACTAGTGAATGAAGAAATCTACAACGTCCAGCGCTAACAACATACAAAATTGCAATATTCAGGTATGTAGAATACTCTCCAGATATAGTGTTTATGTTCTCTCTCCGTTTCTACTATGTAGCATTATTTCCTTCTTTCTGTCTATATAATAACCTAGATTCATTGTTGTTCGTTAATATGTTTTGAAGGGTTAACAATGAACAGTGACCAACGACTTTAGTAATCAAAGAATTAACGTCCAGCAATAACGTACAAAAGTGCAATATTCAGATATGTTTATCACAACTCTCCAATTAATTTTCTCTGCTCTGTTTCGACTATATGTCATAGTTTCTTTCTTTCCGTCTATATAATAACCTAGCAACATTGTTGTTCATTAATATATTTTGCTAATTTGTGTTTGTGATCTCTGATTCTATTTCTTTGATTGAAATTTATCAAATAGATTCCTCTACTTTTGGATCTCCTAGTTCCATTTTGATCTTACTTTTATACGTATATTTTACTGAAGCCTGACTATGCTTTGACAAAGAATCTACAGTGAATTTAGCTTCTCTGTACACATTCATACATATTAAAGAAGTAGGTTATAAGATGATTGACTGTTCTTAGAATATAAAGTCATGGAACACCAATTATGTATTATGTTAAAAGGTAACTGGAGAGAAATTTAGGACGATGCATTGAGGAAGAGTGTTTGTGTTTTCATGACTTAGAATCTGATGTGTGTTGCTCTGTTTCCTCGCTAGTAAAAACGTCGCTGAGGTGTTTTACTCTTCAATTATTTAGCAGCTGAATTTTTATCTTCATATGAATTGTACCAAGTTAAATCAAGTTTCAAAAGTAAATATGTTCCAACAACTTCGTGGATTTATGGAAAGTGTATGCACTGAAAAGTCTAAATTCTTTTACAGGCTCGCAACTTCTCAGTTTTCTGATTGCAGCAGGCTTGTCAACATTTGAGTGTAGCCCACAGAATCAGAGTAGGGAGTATAAGTCGAATATTTAGAATCAAGATCACCTTCCATGTATAACAGAATCTGTCTTCGATAGTTTGATAGGCTATGGAAGTTTTAGTATTGATTATCGAGACCTAAAGTTACCCCTGAGACATTTAATTTTTCCTATAGTCATCTTGAGTAAATCCATCTTTTGGTAGTTGCATAGAACATGGAATTCAAGTGCTTTTCTGTCAGCTTTCCTAAGGCCTCTGGAGAACCACCAACTGTCTCTTCAATTGTATCCTCAATCACATGTTTCACAACCTTGACTGGCTTATGTTGCCTCATTCAATGGATTCTATCTTGGGCTTGCTGCTTCACTGCAGGATTACACCAAGTATCCATTAAGAAAACATGTGATGCAACTGTAACATTGACGGCAAAGCTGCCATTTTTCAAACTCATAAGCAATACTCTGCAATTGGAATCCTCATTGTATTTGTTAACTACAACATCTTTAGCACCTCATTGAATTTGTCAACTACAACATCTTTAGCAGTAATAAACATGGAACCAGCTAATTGAACACAATTGATGCCTGATATATTAAGAGAATTTTTTCAGATCCAAAAATGATGTGAACTAATAAAAACTATTCCTTTTGCAGAACTTTTCCTTCAAAATTTTCCTTGCAAGAAAGTTTGGGTAAATCTAGAAAACTCAAGTCTTCAAAAGCGTGAAAGAAATGGAACCTGTTCAGTCTTTTACAATTTCTACTATGTTTTTTTTTTTCAATTTTTGATTCTAGCTACTAAGACCTCCATGCTTCCTGGTTTCTACTTTTTCTCAGTTTTCTTTTTGTTTCACTTTGTTTCTCTACGTCTACTAAAACCTCCATTTGGGTGTCCCTGAAAATGCTGGATCCAGCGCCTAGTATCGTTCAAATGCATTGTTGATTGCAACAACATCTTTACGAAGTTGGCAAATACTAGTGTTAAGAAGATTCCCTCTAACTCCATACTCCAACAAGTTGTTAATTGACTGAGTGACGTGCAGTCTCCTCAAAGATCTTGATAGCTCTCGGATATTTCTCTATTTAATCAGAGAGTTGTGCAACTTTCTGCTTGCATTGATTTGGAGCTGTTGTTACATCTTTACTCTGGAAAAGAACTGCCTTTTAATAGTAACTAATAGCCTGGTCCAATTTTTTTTGTTATTCATACAATTTAGCAATTTGCTTGTAATAACTTGCTGACATATTTAGCCTTCCAATGTCTAAAAACAGGTTCACTTCCTGCTCTTAACACGATACTCATCTTTAGTATTTGACTTCTTGTAGCAATATATGAGCAGCATCTATACAAGCATTAGCAGCCTCATGTTTGCTATCCAACTTAAGATGACAATTACCCAATTCAACATATACTGCTCCAGCGTTATCCCATGATTTGGCGAGAATAAAGCAATTGACTGCCTTATCGAACAGATCAGCAGTGTCTTCGTATTTGGAGATGAAAAGGGCCCATCCGCCGAGTTTCTTCTCAGCCTTGTTCTCGAAATCTTCACCCCTTGCTATGTGATCTCCCATTTTTGGTCAGTTACATCTATATATGTTGTATATGTCACGTGTGTTTCTATAGGTAGAGAGAAGTGTCTACATCCATGATATAGACCTTAAATGAAATCGGACTTCGTTTAAGAGCCTTAAATGTAAGTTTGTTCTTAAGGTAGCCAAAAGTGTGCTACGTCTGATTTCTCCATTAGCTAGATTATATATGCGAATCTGACATTTGTTTCTTAACGTAGCAAAAAGTGTTGTAAGGTGCAATTCTGGTGGTGTTTCGCTGCTTGTTTGTTGTAGTTTTGATGCTTTCCTACTGTTATTTTCAGTGCAATTCTACTGTTTCAAAAGGAATTCTGGTGCTGCTGTTTTAGTGCAATTCTAGTGTAGTTTTAATGGTAATCTAGTGCAGTTGTTTTGGTGCAACTCTATTGTTGTTTTACTGCTCTTTGGGTGCAATTCTTGTGTCGTTTTGATGCATATATAGTGTTGTTCTGGTGTGTGTCTCTTACAAGTTTAGAGCTCTTTTGGTGCAAATCTGTTCGAATTTTAATTTTTTTTGATGTTGATGAATATATATATATATATTAGGAATTTCATAATGTACATATCACTAAATCGTGAAATCAGTAGAGTTACAATCAAAATTCTAGCAAATTATGATTAATTTAGGAATTTATTAAAAAATGCCATGAAGTTATTATTTTTTGCCTATGGAATATTTTAATATAACAAACAATTGTGAAAATGTTATGAAGACATTATTTTTTGTTGATCAGTTATATAAATAATACATGTTCTTAGAAAACGTCTGAATAATGTCAAATATTCCTATTGATTTATAGTATATTTGTTAACATTTCTCCTAGCTCACTATTGATGTTGGATATGACGCTTTTGGCCTGTCTTGCTTTCATATAAACATATAAAAACTTGGTATTAGAATCTATATAGGAGATCTTTGGATGGTTAAGATTGTTTCTGATATTTTTATCCATTATATTTTATTGTTTGACACATTTAGTTTAATATTTCAGGTCAAACAATTTGATGTTCGAAGCTTTTACTTATGAAATATTTCAATATGATGAACAATTGTGGAAATGCTATGAAGACATTATTTTTTGTTGATTAGTTATATAAATTATATAAGTTATTTTTTAAGTTGTGATACTATAGTTGTTTGGATTAATACTTTGCTTTGGTTGTTTAGATTTTATGAGATTACATTTTTATTCTATGAATTCATATTATATGTTTTTTAGCATTTTAAAATTTTTGTTGCCTAAGGGTCCCTTTGATAATAATTTATCGGGGTTTACTAGTAATAAACTCTATAATTGCAATAAAAATATTGTCTTTACAAATAGTAACTTTTATTGGCAATTTTTTAAAAGTTACCAACTATAAAAATGGATGCTATATACGTACCATAAATCCTTTCATATTTGATTTAACAACTATTTTAGTGGTCGTTAAAACTAATGTTTTTTTGTGTCAACTTAGTTGAGTTTAGTGGGTATAAAAATAGACACTACATGAGTGTAACTAACTCTTCTGGTTTGATTTGACAGTCATCTTAATTGCTGTGATTGATTGCCATTAAAATAAACTTGTTTTAGCGGCAATTTAGTTGAATTTACTGACAATAAAAATGGAAGCTACATGAGAACTTTGAATTGGATATAGCAGTCATCTTAATTGTCGCAATTAATTGCCATCAAAATAACTTTGTTTTTACGACAATTTAGTTGGATTTATCGACTACAAAAATAGACACTACATGAGAACAACTAACCACTTTAAATTGGATTTAGTGACCATCTTAATTGCCGCAACCAATTGCCACAAAATCTAATGACTTTTAGTGGCAATTACGCCTAGTTTTACCAGCGATTGTTTGAATTGTTGCGAAATCCTTTGCGAACGCCTGAACAATAGTCATAGTTCATTGGCTGGTAAAAGCTATAACGACCATTATTATGGCCGCTAATGCATATTTTAATTGCCGCTAAAAAAAACTCTTTTGTAGTAGTGAATATTAAACAGGCCTCGAACCCCCTTCCTGACCTGGCCTCTGGTCAGGGAATTTAGCCAGGGCCAAGTGGTCTGACAAACAATTGGGCTTGGAACTCAGGAAAATCAACTAGACCTCAAACCCAAGGAACATCAACTAGGCTTCAAACCCAAGAAAAATCAACTTGGCCTTAAATCCAAAGAACATCAATTGGGCCTCAAACCCAAGAAAAATCAATCAATTGGGCCTAGCCCCAAACATGCAATCAACGAAGTTTGGGACCCAAAACGTAACCAACAGGGTCCAAGACCCAAAGCATCAACAGGGTCCCAGACCCAAAATAATCAAAAGGTGCTCGAACCTCGGCATCGGCATCCGTAACTTAGCATCAAGTCATGGACACAAAAGACTCGAACAATAGTGCACGTTACTCGAGTCTTAGACACTCGGATGAGGCCACCGAATCTCGGAGCATGGGGTACGTCATCTAAGACTTGAAGTATAGGAATAGTCATCCACTCACTAGTCTATCCGAAGATCTAGCAACAATGTGTCTCAGGGAAAGAGTCGTAAAGCCCAACAAAGAATAACTATCACCTTTCTCAGATCATAATGGATAACCCCAGCCTCTAAGAAGGAGAACAAGTGCATAACAACTAATAATAGTATACCAGAGTGTATATGTATCATACCCTGGGAGGGGACCCAAGATGTGGTCGGCATCCAAAAACTATTACTAGTCCCCAAGCGAACGACTTGGCCTCATCACATTTATTCAATCAATAAGTTTTACTAATCAGCGGAAGATATAAAGAATATAAATGGGCATATCTATCCAATCTCAAAATAATAATAATATAATAGAAGGCTAGTAGGAAGAACTAGCTCACAATCTTAACAATCAACATTTGACATCAAGTCCAAATGGACAACAATCTTAACAATCAATATTGTACAACAATCTCTTTGATGTTGCCACAACCGTTCCATACTTGCCAGGTAAGGAAACAAATCAAAACCATAATGGACAAGTCCAAATGGAGACAACAATCTATAAGCCCTCTATTGATTTCAGGGACTTCTAATCAGAGGGAACCTCAACATAATGTGATGTGATGATCCTAATCCTTACCTATGCTTAGTTACGTAGTTTGACGAGTGCGAGCTAGATTAACTCTTACTATTTCGGTGCTCGATACTCCTCCCATGACTCAATGCTTATAAAATAATCCATCCAGTTAAACCAATCAAACTATCTCATTCAACTCATCTCCAATCAGCCTTGTAGAGGCTCTCATCATTCAATCGGTCTCATAGAGACTCTCATCATCTCATCAATCAACATCTCAATCATTAGCTCAAGGATTAGAACAATTATTAGGGAACAATCAAATAGACAAATCATTAGAGTTCATTTGGAAAGACGCGTGGACCATCAAATACTATCAACCAATCATCATTCTTTCATTCACAATCACAATCTCTATCAACATTCTTAATCAAGGCTCTAGACTCAATCCCTATCTTCATTCATACATGCTTTCAAAATTATCATGTAGGGTTATGCAATATTTCAAGAAAAACATTCAATTCAAGAAAGATAAATTTACGATGATCATTAACATATGAAAATACATATAAGTAATATAGTTTTCAAGAAAACCCATCAAGAAACATTCAAGAATCCTGTATGTAGACTCATTAGACTTTCAACTCTTCTATGACCATCTATGGGGCACATGAGAGAATCTCATGCTTTTAGTTTAGCCTTACATATCTAGGATGAAGCTATCAATAATCAAGCTCTCAAGAATCCTCTTGAACTCTTCAATCTTACGTTCTTCTTTCTTCTCTCTCAAGCCCTAACTTTTTTAATGAATTAGAAAGGACTTAGAATGGGATTTAAGACCCTATTTACTCATCAAAATGATCTAATTTGATCGAGTTTTGTGTTTAGAAAGGGTTGAAAATTGATCGAAATGCCCCTCAAGTTAAAAAAAAAAAGTTTAATCAGAAAATGCACAGTCCGCGATGCGCGACATATATTTTTTTCCCAATTTTTTTCCAAACGAGAATTGAAACGGTGCTAGGCCTGACTAGATGTTCGGAAGTGAAAGAGGGAGCACAGTACGCACTGATGAGCAGCCCGACTTAGACGACTAATGCCTTCTCCTTTTTAGGTTGAGCACAAGAAAAAGCAAAAAAGAAGCAACTCCTTGAGCGCTAGGAGAGGGACCGCCAGATTGAGGATGAGGAGCGGAAAGCAACTCTAAAGAATAGATTGAGGGCGACTGATAAGGAGATAGCTAATAGATGTGTCAAAGATGCGAGTCTTAGAGGAAATTAAAAAATATTAAGTTTTGGTCCGCATCTCAGGTGCGTTACTCCTTGGGCCCGCATCAACACTGGAAATCATTTTGGATCGAAAATTATTTTTCGATCCGATGGCTCTAAAATCCGAACGCAACCATTTTGCCACTCAATTTTCCATGCTGATTGCATATCTGATGTCGGATTCGTAAACAAAGTATGGAAAGACGTGTTACATGCACATATCTATTCTTGGGGTATTTCGATAATTTTATCGAATGTTACATCATCTCTCCCTTTGGTTCATTCGTCCTCTAATAATGAGAAAAGGTCGATATCAAGGCATGAATAGACTCAAAACTTATTTCACATTCACATCTATCAATCAATTTTTTGTCTCTATCTCAATCATTAATTAACTCTTCCGAACTCAAGAAAAGACAATCAACTCAAGAAAAAGATGATCAATTAGTTAAGGGTAAGGAAATTACCTTCAACATTCTCATCATTTGGCATGAATAGGTGCGGATATCTAGCTTTCATCTTTTCCTCAGCTTCCCATATGGCTTCCTTAACGAATTGATTTCTCCACAGGACTTTGACTGAGGCTATCTCTTTTCTTCTCCACTTGCGAATCGATGATCAAGGATTTCGATCAGAATTTCTTCATAGGTCAAGCTATCCTTCACTACAATGCTCTAGACAGGGATCACGAAGTTAGGATCTCCCAAACATTTCTTCGATATCGACACGTGAAACACTAGATGGATTCCCTCTGACTCGAAAGACAACTCTAATTCATAAGCAACCTTCCCAATCTTTTTCAAAATCTGATAAGGTTCAATATAGAGTGGACTCAATTTACCCTTCTTCCCAAATCTCATGACACCTTTCATAGGTGATATTTTCAAATATACCCAATCATCCACATCAAACTCTAAATCTCTCCTCACATCGGCGTAGAATTTCTAACAACGCTGTGCAGTCTTTAACCTCTTTAATGACCTTAACCTTCTTCATTGATTGATAAACAAGATTAGGCTCAATCAACTCCATTTCTCCCACCTTGAACAACCCAATTGGTGATCTACATCTCCTCCCATACGAAGCTTTATAGGGAGCCATCTGAATGCTTGCATGATAACTATTGTTATATGTAAATTCAATCAATGGTAGGTGATCATCCCAATTTCCCTTGAGATAAAAAGACAGGCTCTCAGCATATCCTCTAACATTTGAACGGTATGTTCTACCTGACCATCTGTCCGTGGATGAAAGGCTGTGCTAAAATTCACTTTGGTACCCAATCCTTTCTAGAATGATCTCCAAAATAGGGAGGTGAATTGAGCTCCTCTATTTGAGATGATCGACAAGGGAGCTCCATGCAACCTCACATTCTCTTGGATGTACTACTTGGCATACTCCTCTACAGTGTTGATTGTCTTAACTGCTAAGAAGTGAGCCAATTTGGTCATCCTATCCACAATCACCCATATCGAATCGTGTTACTTTCAAGACCTCAGTAGACTAGTAATGAAGTCCATATTGATCATCTCTACTTACATTCCGGAATCTTAAAGTTCTGAACTAATCCATATGGTCTTTGATGCTCAATATTCACTTGTTGATAATTCGGGCGTTTTGAAACAAATTCATTAATATCCCTCTTCATTCCTCTCCACCAATAGACTTCTCTAAAGTCGTGGTACATTTTGGTAGAGCCAGGATGAATGGAATATCTAGTGCTATGAACTTTACCCATGATTCTTTCTCGAATACCATCAACATCTGGAATGTATAATCTACTCTGGTACTCAAAACCCCATCTCCCCCCAGAGAAGACTATCACTTTCTGTTTGTGGACAACCTCATTCAATTGGAGCATGACAGGGTCTCGATTTTGCTCTTCTTTCACCTATGCCACTAAAGATGAAGCAGACCCATTCTAAATATTAACTCCTCCCCCATCATTCTCCTCAAGTTAGACTCCCAATTAGGCCAATCGATGCACTTCTTTAGCTAGATCCTTCTTCCCTTCATCAATATGGACCGTGCTACCTATTGACAACCTGCGAGGAGCATCATCAATAATATTAGCTTTACCTGGATGGTAAAAAATGCTCATGTCATAATCTTTGAGGAATCCAACAATCTTCTCTATCACATATTGAGCTCTTTCTGACTGAAAATATACTACAAGCTCTTGTGGTCAGTGAACATATCCATATGCACTCCATACAAATAGTTATGCCAACTTTTAAGTGCAAACACCACCACTGCCAACTCAAGATCACGCGTTGGATAGTTCTTCTCATTGATCTTAAGTTGTCTGGAAGCATAGGCTATCACTTTCCCTCTCTGCATCAGCACACATCCCAATCCAACTCTTGAAGCATCACAATAGATCATAAAGTCCTCTGTTCCATTGGGCAAGGTTAAAACTGGTGTAGTAGTTAGTCTAGTCTTCAACTCTTGGAAACTTTTCTCATATTCGTTGGACCATTGAAACTTGATCTTTTTCTGAGTCAACTTAGTCAATGGTGCGGATAAGGAAGAAAATCCCTCAACAAATCTACAGTAAGTAGCCTGCCAACCCCAAGAAACTTCTTATGTTAATTCGAAAGGTCAGTCTGGGTCAGTTCTTGATCGCTTCAATCTTTTGAGCATCTATTCGAATACTATCATCGAAGATAATATGGCCTAGGAAAGCCACTGACTTAAGCCAAAATTCACATTTTGAGAATTATGCATACAACTCATGGTCCCTAAGTGTTTGGAGGACAATTCTGAGGTGATTTTCATGTTCCTCTTCATTTCTTGAGTATACCAAAATGTCTCATTGAACACAATCACAAACATATCAAGATACTGTCTTAACACCCTATTCATTAAGTCCAGGAAGGCTATAAGTACATTCGTCAACCCAAAGGACATGACTAAGAACTTAAAATGGACATATCTATTCCTAAAGGTTGTCTTCGGAATATCACATTCTCTCACTTTCAACTGATGGTAGCCAGATCTAAGGTCTATCTTTGAAAAACAAGAGGCATCCTAAAGTTGGCCAAACAAATCATCTATCCTTGGAAGAGGATACTTATTCTTTATGGTGACTTTATTCAGTTGCCTATAGTCAATACACATTCTGAGAGACCCATCTTTCTTTCGTACGAATAGGATAGGGGCACCCCAAGGAGAAAAACTCAGCCTTATGATGCCCTTCTCCAACAAATCTTTCAGTTGTTCTTTCAATTCTTTCAACTTAGTGGGGGCCATCCTATAAGGTGGATTTGAGATAGGCTGGATGTCAGGAAGAACATCAATCCCAAAGTCAATCTCCCTATCAGCTAGGAATTCGGGCAGATCCTCGGGAAACACTTTCGAAAACTCATTCACAATTGGGACTGACTCAAGAGTAGGAGACTCGACATCATCAGATTTAACTCTCACAAGATGGTAGATACAACCCTGAACAATCATCTTTCTGGTTCTAAGATAGGAGATAAGCTTTCCTTTAGGCGCTACAATAATCGCCCTTCCACTCTAAAATTAATTCATTCTTGAATTGAAACTTAACGGTTCGGACTCTACATTCAATGGAGGCTTAACAGGCATACGTGGAGCCAATCAATACCAAGGATCAAATTAAAGTCATTCATATCTATCTCAATCGGATCAATGATAGTATCCCTATGATGGATGGACACTACACAAGCTCTATAGACTCTCTCAGCTCGAATAGACTCAACCACTGGAGTAGAAACATCAAAAGGTTCAAGAAGACTCTGAGGGATTCTATAAAATCTACTGGCCACATAAGGAGTTACAAAAGATAACGTGGCACCAGGATCCATCAACACATAACTATCAATAGAAAATACTCGAATCATACCCGTCACAATACATCTGGGGAGTTCTCATGATCATGTCGACTACCTATGGCATACAAATGATTTGTGGCCCCGCTTGTGCCTGTCGTAGTACCTCTCTGATTTTTTTAGCTGGTGGGGCTGGTGCAGAAGATTGAGCCCATTCAGCCCACTTTGGACAATCTCTCTGATAGTGACCTACTTGGCCACACTTGCAGCATACATCACTCCTCTCATGACATCTCCCCAAGTGAAATTTACCATATTGCCATATGCTGGCTTACCCAATGAACCTTAAGCCACACTGGCTTGTGATTGAGATCCATGGGCTCCAACATTCTAGGAACTCTGATCATTTCAAACTATAGGTGTAGGTGCACTAGTAGATGATGGTGCTGGAATTCGGTTCCCATTCCCCTTCTTTCCAACCTCATGGCTGGATGTTTTTGCTATCTTATTTCTGAACTCCGCTTTATCATGTTACCTCTCCTCATCAGCTTGTTATACAAAGGTCATCATTCTCCCTATATCCATGTCACTCATGAGCATAGCTCACCTCCCATCTCTCTTTGGTCCTCTATTCAACCCATCAACGTACATCCCCATCCTCCCTCTCATATCAGCACCATATCCAGAGCACAGCGGGATAATTGTTTAAACTTCATCCCATACTTCTGTACAGTCATAGAGCCTTGTTTCAAGTTCAATAACTCTCTTACTTTCGCCTCTCTTCTCCAAGAAAGCCCCCTCGAACATAGCCCAAGTCATCACGGGGGCATTCTCCCTTCTACCCTTCCTCCACTGGCCATACCACAGTCTAGCCACACCCTTTAGTTGATAAGCAGCCAGCTCCACCCTGTCAGCATCAACCATATGCATTAGTTGGAACACTTTTTTGAGCTCCTCCACATAGTTCTCAGGATCCTTAGTGGATGCAGACCCTGTGAACTAAGGAGGATTCGTCCTCAAGAATTTTCAAACTCTAGAAGTATCATAGGCATCCTTTTGTTCTGCTCCTTGTCTCGTAGCAGGTGTTGTGATAGCCTAGGCTAGAGTTTGGATAGCCTGCCGAAGCTCAGCATTAGAGACCTTATCTTGCGGGGGCTGCGTAACAGGGACAACTTGTTGCACAGGTTTCTCGTGTCCTTGAGGCTTAGGTAGATTGAGATTATGTCTGGGAAGATGTCATATACCTCTGATGGCTCTTCTGGGAGGCATAATCATAATTCTGTAAAGTGTAAAGCACGAATTAGAATACAACTTTCATAGAGTATAAGTTTATAACATGATTTAGAACATGAATGAAGGGAAACAATTCCTAATGTCCGATAGCCTCCTGTTTATCAAGTGTGGTCAACAACACACCCATAAACAAAACTCTACTAGACACGGCTCATAGACTCCTTAGAACTCGTGCTCTGATACTAAGTTTGTCACGCTCCAAGAGAGGACCCAAAACGTGGTTGGCACCCAGAGACTATTGTTAGTCCCCAAGCGAAGCACTTAGCCTCATCACATTCATTCAATCAATAAATTCTACTAATTAGTGAAAGACATAAAGAATAAAAATGGGAACATCTATCTAATCTCAAAATAATAAAAATAATATAATAGAAGGCTAGTAGGAAGAACTAACTCACAATCTTAACAATCAACATTCGACATCTGGTCAATGAAGCCTCTATCACTATCAGATAGTGCCAATGACAGACCCATGGCTACCTTAATCAATAATAATCCAATAAATGTCTAAATCTAAAGCAAGATAAAAATAACATATGAATCCTCCGAAGTAGGGGGAGGCTCACCAATCAGCTGAACGTCCAAGATCCTCAATGATGCACTTGTTCATGATCTCTAATGCTTGTTCCTGCATCATAAAATAATATAGCACCAAGTGGCATCAGTACATGGAATGTACGGTATATAAAATAGCCGAATAAAACCAAAATAAGTAGAATAATATGAAATAACAATCAACTCAATATAGAAATCAATCAACATGTGAAATGTTTATCTAAAGCAAGAATAAAGAGTAGACAAGTGACCTATCAACCCATCAAACCTAATCAAATCAGACTCATCTCAGAGGGACTCATCTCAACTGATCTTATCTCATCTTAACTCAGAGTACTCTATTTGAGAACTTTTTGGAAGTTTCTCTTATCCAACAACAATCACTTATGAGCAAGTGATTGTACAACAATCTCTTTGATATTGCCATAGTCGTTTCATACTTGCCAAGTAGGAAACAAATCAAAACATAATAGATAAGTCTAAATGGAGACATCAATCTATAAGTCCTCTATTGATTTCAGGGACTTCTAATCAGAGGGAACCTCAACATAATGTGATATGATGGTCTTAATCCTCATCTATGCTTAGATACGTAGTTTGATGAGTGCGAGTTGGATTAACTCTTACTCTTTCGATTCTCGATACTCCTCCCATGACTCAATGCTCATAAAACAATCCATCCAATCAAACCAATCAAACTATCTCAATCAACTCATCTCAAATCAGTCTCGTAGAGGCTCTTGTCGTTCAATCGGTCTCATAGAGGCTCTCATAATCTCATCAATCAACATCTCAATCATTAGCTCAAGTCTTAGAACAATCATTAGTGAAAAATCGAATAGAAAAAACATTAGAATTCATTTGGAAAGACTCATGGACCATCAAATGCTATTAAGCTATCATCATTCTCACATTTACAATCACAATCTCTATCAACATTCTTAATCAAGGCTTCAGACTCAATCCTTATCTTTGTTCATGCATGCTTTCAGAGTTATCATGTACAGTTATGCAATATCTCATAAAAAATATTCAAGTCAAGAAAGATAAGTTGATGATGATCATCAACATATGAAAATATATATAAGTAATATAGTTTTCAAGAAAACCCTTCAAGAAGCATTCAAGAATCATGTATGCAGACTCGTAGACTTTCAACTCTTATATGACCATCTATGGGGCACATGAGAGAACAATCTCATGCTTTTAGTTTAGCCTTATATACCTAGGATGAAACTATCAACAATCAAGCTCTCAAGAATCCTCTTGAATTCTTCAATCTTACGTTCTTTCTTTTTCTCTCTTAAGCCCTAACTTTTCAATGAATTAGAAAGGAATTAGAATGGGGTTTAAGACCCTATTACGCATCAAAATGACCTAATTTGATCGTGTTTTGATTTTAGGAGGGGTTGAGAATTGACCAAAATGCCCCTCAAATTAAAAAAATAGAAAATGACCAGTCTGCTATGCGGACTGGGCGTGGACATATATATTTTTTCCTAATTTTTTTCCAAACGAGTTTTCAATTCCCATCAAAAAATTAAAAAAATATTAAGTTTTGGTTCGCGTTCCAGGCGCGTCGCGCCTTGGGCGCATATCAACACTAAAAATCATTTTGGATCGAAAAATTATTTTTCGATTCGATGGCTCTAAAATTCGAACAAGACCATTTCCCCACTCAATTATCCATGTTGATTGCATATTCGATTTCGGCTTCGCAAACGGGGTATGGGAAGATGCATTACACACACATCTCTATTTTAGGGGTATTTCGGTAATTTATCAAGTGTTACAATACGTCATATTTTAGTGTAGAGCCATGCCAACATGGCCGAGCATGACCTTTTCTTCCAACCACAAGGTAATTAGAGTAAAACATGAGTAACTATAGTCCGATCACAAATGTCAAATAATCAAGCACAACGGAGTCATATCTATACCAAAATTTGTTCCGCAGTATGACATATAATCAACAAATAGCCTCACAGCTAGCATATCGCAGTAGTATCAGGCGATATGCTCATACAAGTAAAAGTTAGGTTAGAATACGTACTTGTCCCATAGCATTAGCTCATATTCGGCCCTTACCAGGCCCTTCTTCGTGTAAAGCAACTCATAGGAAAACGTTGGTGTAAACTAAGCTAAGACCTAAGGGGCTAGACAATCAAAAGGATATCACCTACCTAGAATCAGATCGCAGCCCAAGTTCTACAAAGAATATAACCTAAGGCAACCATGTGCCGACCCACTAATGATTTGCCCCTCCCTACACAGGGTGCAACAAGCTTAACTCACACAGATAGGGTCTCATCATAGATAGCCCCGGAAAGCCCATAGGGTATAGCCTATATCTCGCTAACAAGGTCTCACTTCCGTCTCTAACTTACCAGTGGCTCGATAGCACGTATCTCGTATCATAAGTCACAAGGCTACCTTAGGAGTATAACCATAATCATACCCAGGACATGATATGTTTTTCCAGTTACTAGCCAGTGACACAAGTATATAGCAGATAACAACGATATAAAGGATCATATAAGTTATAAGGCAGCACAAAATCATGCCTAATCAAACAATTCTACCATAATCTAGGCAGCCATAGTTACTCAAAACAAATATAGATAGCCACCCCCACATACAATTAAGTGTCAAGCTCGGTGTACATACCTATTACATGTCTTCAGTCCAAACCAGCCCTTTTAGACGCTCTCGTAATAAAAAAGTGTCAGAACTCAGCTAATATAACAACCACAACTAACACAACCCTCAAATACAACAATTCTCGTCCCATATCATCATATATAGCACATACAAATCATAACCAGCTATATACAACACATATACCCATAACCAGTACATTCTACATTTACAGCTCAGATACACATGCATTTCAACTCAATCTAAAGTTTAGAGAAGCCTAGCCAACTTGGAAGGCAATTTCATGTTCTCCAGATCAGTTCACACAAGCTCTACTCTGCCTGAGCGCTTCCAAATACTACTCAACTATCAAAACACGAATCACAATATAAACATGACTATTTTAACCGTAATATCTCGAGAAATGAGGGAGAATAAGTCAATTGTGATTAAAATAGAGAAAATGAGGCCCATGTTAAAAATGCCAAACCAACCTAATATAATTTCTATGTTACCCTAACTCTATAGCCAAAAATTGAGCTCAAAATAAGGCTCGAAACAATCAGTATCAGCCCAAAATAAATGATATTTCTTATCGGAAAGTAACATATATGCACAACAGTTTCCCAGACAAATTTCTAAAAAATACAATAAAATTAGCATAATCCAAATATATCATAACATAGGTCTCAAAATATAGGTCAAACCCAAATTTTAGTCAATTTCATAAGAAACAACCGAGATATCATAATTTGAATTTTTCCAAAAAATTCCAACCATACACAGTAGCAAAAAAGTCATTTTTTACCAAACGAAGCTCAATCAATCAATTTTGACATTACCATAGCATGCGTCTTGCGAAAACACATAAAATAAACATTAATTTTACCAAAACTCAACTCAAAATGGATAAAAAATTATATGTCAAAGTTTTGAAAAACACATTCAAAATACATCTGCAGATTAGAAAATTTTACCTCAAACGATGCGCCAAAATTAACTTTCAACACTTTCACGTCGTTTCTCTTGAAAAACATATAAGTTAGCCTTTTTATTCACCGTAATTAGATAAAAAATGAGGGAAATATCGTAAATATACTTCTCAGTGCGTTTCCTAGTTGTGAATTGGATATACATATATGTCATTTCTTTTTATTTTAAATTCTAGTTGCTTGCCACAGGACACTTTTCCAGTGGGTCACGTCATCCGCTACCTTTTAATTTTTAGCAATTGCTCAAACTTAATTTTGATGTTCTAGCCTCATCTAGAGTTGAAAGAGTACAATCCATATATGAAATCTGATCGAAAACAACATTTCAAACTCAATGATGTAGTTGAAATTCCCTAGGGAGTCATTTTAGTCCAATGCGAGTCCCATTCCCAATATCAAAATCTATCGAAGGGACTAAAACACACTCAAAAGCCCCAAAAATTGAATGAAAGGTCCTCGTAAACCAAACTCGATTGTCACCCCCTCGAGAGGGTACCCTAGACGTAACTGGCACTCGGAGACTCTTACTAGTCCCCAAGAGTACCACTTGGCCTCATTATATTCGTTCAATCAATCAATCACCGGAAGACATCAGAAAATGACAAATAACTATCAGTGGGCTATGTTACCTCATCATATCAATGTAAGAAATAAAGGCGACAGGCCATAAGACTAATCATTAATGTCCATCACATGAAATAGGATTAAAGAAAACTCATTTTAAAAAGGAAAGAGGAAAAAGAACCCCAACACCAACACATCATCTCTCTATGTCTATGATGTCTATGATCTAGCAAGTTACCATGAGAGGTCATGGCTATCACAACTCAAGAAATAACTCAAACATATGAAAGAAAGAAACATCCTCCAAATGCAGGGAAGGACTCACCACTCTCTGAAATCAAGGAACTCTGAATCTTAACGGTTCACCTATTGAAGTCCTCTGTCTACTAAATCTGCATCATGACATGATATAGTGCCAAATGACGTCAGTACATGGAATGTACGATATGTAAACGGGCTAAAAGTAAAGACTATAAATAAATATGAAATGAAACAAGATCAACTCATCAGATACTCACCAAAACTCAGGATAAAGAGTAGGGCAACATCATATCACATCAATCAAGACTCATAATCATGCCATCACATCAATATCAAAGTACTATCAAGATGAAACCTATCTAGAAGTTTCTCTAACCAACAATCATCACCTATGATCCAGTGATGATACTACAAAGTGATGTCGTTGCCACATCCGACCAGTACCTTTTCAGGGTAAAGAACGATATCTATCAGTGGATCCATAAATCTGTCAAGTCCTCTTTTGGGACTGAGAAAACATCCGATATCATGGACCAATCCTCTCCTACGTTGGCCACACAGTTAATTAGTGCGAGTAGGACTCACTCTTACTCATTTCGGTGCTCAATACTCCTCTCATGACTCGACAAGCTAATAAGTCTATCAACATCAAAAAGTTTGTACAATCAGTCTCTCTCAGACAAGGACATGAACTTATTTTGTCATCTAACAACTCAAGGAATTAGGAACTTTTTGTTAAAATTCAAGTTCAACCTCTTAAATACTCTAAAGGTCTCACTCTCAATCAATTCCATCAAGATTGTCATCAACACTTACTTAATTCAAGACCCGGACCACAACAACCAAGCACATTTATGTTATCAAGGCTCTGGACGTCAACACCTAGGTTCGTTCTTGAAATCTTTAGCAATTAAGCATGTATAGTTTATATAATAATTCAGATAAATCATTTAAGCAAGTAGTTCAAGTTATGATCATCAATTAAAGAAAATATATGTAGAATAAAGATAGTTTTCAAGATAACATTCAAGAATTTGCAAACAAGACCTATAACTTTCAACCATTAACTCACTACAGTCAAAGGGGCACATGGAAGGACAATCCTATGCCTTAGGTAGCCTTACACACGTGGAATTAAAATCTTCTTCAAGAACTTGACCCATACTTTGCAATCCCCCAAGCTTTCTTGTCTCCTCTCTAAGGATTTCTTCATGTAGGAATTAGCAAAAATGGATTTTGAAACCCTTAATGCGAATAATATAAAGCTTAAACATGTTTTTGGGGCTTAGGATAGGGTGGGGAATGAGCAAAAGGCCCTTCTCATAATTAATTGAAAATTTTCACGAATTTTGCAATGGTCCGCGACGTGCCAGGGGCGCAGACTAGTGTATTTTTCCCAAAAATTCCTCCGAACGAATTTTAATCTTCTCGTCAAAATTTTGTTTTAAAAAACTTAAGTATCAGTCTTCATAGGAGAGACCTTCAAGTACACCCAATCATTTATCTCAAATTCCATGCCCCTTCTCCTTACATAAGTATAGGACTTTTGGCTACTTTGTGCTGCATTCAACCTTTCTCTAATAACCTTTACCTTCTCCATGGATTGGTGGACAAGATAAGGTCAAATCAATTCATCTTCACCACCCAATCAGTGATCTTCTCCTATACAAAGATTCATAAAGGGCCATTTAGATACTTGTATGATAATTATTATTATACGCAAACTCAATCAATGGCAGGTGGTCATCCCAATTGCCCTTGAAGTCAAGGATACAAGCTCACAATATATCCTCCAAGGTTTTAATAGCACGCTCGGCCTGTCCATCTATCTAAGGATGGAAGGCCGTGCTCAGATTCACCTTCGTACCCAATCCCTTTTGAAAAGATCTCTAAAATTAGGAGGTGAATTGAGCTCCTCTGTCCGAGATGATAAACAAAGGAACTCCATGCAACCTCACAATCTCAAGAATGTATATTCAGGCATATTCCTCAGTTGTATTAGTTGTTTTGACTGCCAAGAAGTGGGATAATTTTTTCATCCTATCCACGATCACCCACATGGAATCATGTTGCTTTCAGGACCTTGGTAAACTGGTAATGAAATCCATGTTGATCATCTCCCATTTCCACTCATGAATTTCAAAGTTCTGAGCTAACCCACAAGGCCTTTAATGTTCAAACTTGACCTGTTGGCAATTGGGGCACTTAGAGATAAATTCAGCAATGTCTTTCTTCATTCCATTCCACCAATAGGCTTTTCTCAAGTCGTGGTACATCTTGGTGGAGCCAGGATGGATGGAATATCTAGAGGTATGAGCTTCTGCCATGATATCCTCTCAAACACCATCGATATCGGGAACACACAATCTACCTTAGTACCACAACACCCCATTTCCCCCTTTGGAGAAAATAATCACATTTTTGCTTATAACAACTTCTTTCAATTGAAGCAAGATAGGTTCTTGGTCTTGTTTTTCCTTCACTTCTGACACTAAGGATGAAGCATATCCATTCTGAACATTGACCCCACCTTCATTATTCTCCTCAAGTTGCACTCCCAGTTGAGCCAATCTATGAACATTCTTAGCCAGTTCTTTCTTCCCTTCCTCCACGTAGGTGGTGCTACCCATGGACAACCTGCTAAGAGTATCATCAACAATGTCAGCCTTACCTGGGTGGTAGAGAATGCTCATGTCATAATCCTTTAGCAACTCAAACCACCTCCTTTGCCGCAAGTTGAGCTCTTTCTGATTGAAAACATATTACAAGCTCTTGTGGTCAGTGAACATGTCCACATACACTACATATAAGTAGTGGCGTCAAATTTTTAGTGCGAACATCACTGCTTCCAAACTCGAGATCATGAGTTGGATTGTTCTTCTTGTGAATCTTAAGTTGTCTGGAAGCATAGACTATCACCTTTCCTCTCTGCATTAGTACGCAACCCAGTCCAACTCTGGACGCATCACAATATATCACAAAATCTTCTATCCCATCAAGCAAAGTCAACACTGGCGCTGCAGTCAATCTTGTCTTCAACTCCTGAAAAATCCTCTCACATTTAACGGACAACTAAAACTTGAGCTTTTTCTGAGCTAGTTTGGTCAATGGTGCAGACAAGGAAGAAAACCCCTCAACAAATCTATGGTAGTAGCCTGCTAACCCCAAGAAACTCCTTATTTCAGTAGGAAAGTTTGGTCTAGGCTAGTTCTTAACCACTTCAATCTTCTGGGCATCCACTCTAATACCATCACTCGAGACAACATGACCTAGGAAGGTCATTGACTTGAGCCAGAACTCATACTTTGAAAACTTGGCGTACAATTTATAGTGTTGAGAGTTTGCAACACCACTCTAAGATAGTTGGCACACTCCTCTTCCTCCTTAGAATACACCAGGATGTCATCAATAAATACAGTCACGAACATGTCGAGATACTGTCTAATACTCTGTTCATCAAATCCATGAAAGCTGCGGGTGCATTAGTCAACCCAAAGGACATGACCAATAACTCGAAATGGCCATACCTTTTCCTAAAGACTATTTTGGACTATCGCTTTCCCTCACCTTCAACTGATGGTAACCCGATTAGAGGTCTATCTTGGAGAAACAAGTGGCACCCTTAAGTTGGTCAAATAGATCATCTATCCTAGGGAGCAAATACTTATTCTTTATTGTGACTTTGTTCAGTTACGGGTAGTCTATGCACATTCTGAAAGATCCATCTTTCTTACGTATGAATAGGACAAGAGCACCCTAAGGAGAGGCACCAGGCCTTACAAAACCTTTCTCTAGCATATCTTTCAATTGCTCTTTCAATTCTTTCAATTCAGCGTGGGCCATTTTATAAGGTGGAATGAGATAGGCTGGGTATCGGGGAGAACATCAATCCTAAAGTCAATCTCCTTGTCAGGAGGGACTCTAGGTAGATCATCAGGAAACACTTCGAGAAACTCATTTACAATAGGGACTGACTCAAGAGAAATAGACTCAACATCATCAGACTTAATTCGCACGAGATGGTAAATACAACCTTTGAAGATCAACTTTCTGGCCTTAAGATAAGAGATAAACCTGCCCTTAGGTACAATAGAACTCCCTTTCCACTCTAGGACTAGTTTATTGGGAAATTGAAACTTAACAATCTGGGTTATACAATCAATAAAGGCATAGCAGGCTTGAAGCTAATCCATGCCAAGGATCACATCAAAATCCACCATCTCCAACTCTACAAAGTCAGCTAAGGTGTCTCTATGATAGATAGATACAACACAATCTCTATAGACTCTCTTAGATAGGATAGACTCACTACTAAGAGTGGAAATAGAAAAGGCTTGAGCAAACACTCCAGAAGGATCTCAAACTGAGTAGCCACATAGGGAGTCACAAAAAAAGTGGAACCCAGGTCAAGCAATGCATAACAATCAAAAGTAAAGACTCGAAGCATACCGTCACAACATTTGATACTGCCTCCTGATCCTAACTATTACCCATGGCATAAAGACAGTTTGTCCCACCTGCTAGCTGGGGATGCTGCGAACGATTGAACTCCATTGATCCCTTCGCCTCGTCTTCCCTTTGGGAACTTATACTGAAAGTGACCAGTCTACCCACAAGAGTAACAAATATCTTTTCCCACATGGAACTTACCGAGATGAAATTTATCACACTTGTCACAAGGTGGCTTTCCCTTGGTATCTTCGTTTACACTAGCTTGAGATTGAGAACCTTGGGCTCTGAAATTGTGGTAATCATAAGACTTTTGGTTCTGATCATACCTGTTCTATTGGATTGGTGCAATAGCGGTAGAGGGTGTATAATGAGAATACCTCTTCTAAAAATAAGACTTGTCACCCTTATTCTATCTCTGCTGATTAGGCTCATATTCTGCAGATTTGGCCTTCTTGCTCAGATGCTCTTCATTCTCTCTCTTCTTATCTTCCTCTGTTTATCTTCCTTTGTTTATTGGGCATATACCGTAATCCTAGAGATGTACATGCCTGGGATCAACAAAGATGTTTTGCACTCCTTGTGCACGTACCTGCCCAAGCCAGACAGAAACTTCCTCATCCTTGCCCTCATGTCTTGGACCATCTCCAGAGCATATCTGAATAACTTAATAAACTTGAGACTGTGCTCCTTAACAGTCATCCCTCCTTGCTTTAAGTTCACAAACTCGTCAACCTTCGCCTCCCTCAACTCTTGGGGGAAGAAGTGGTGAAAGAAAACAACCTCAAACTATTCCTATTCCATAGGTTTAGCATCTTCACCTCTACTGTCCTCCCATTGGTTGTACCAGACATTTTCAACATCCTTCAGCTGATAGGAGGCAAGCTCAACCCCTTCGACCCTACCAGTATTCCATGGCCCTCAAAACCTTGTATATCTCGTCGATGAAATTATATGGGTCCTCCTCAACTTTTGACCCTGTATACACTGGAGGGTTAATCCATAAGAAATCCCTGAGCCTACTTGCAGCCATGGGCTCTTGTAAGTTGGAACTAGGAGCCTGAGGACCTCGACTATTTCCTTGGTAGGCCACTAGCTGAGTAAGCATGGTAATGGCTCCCTAAAATCCGCCTTTGAAGTGGGAGCTGACTGTTGTTGTGCGGGGGGTGGGAGGGGTACCTGTGGCAGCTCAGCATTCTTGGTTGGTCGACCCCGTCTCTTTGTCTCTGCCTAAACATAGACCTCTTTGGGAGTTCTCAGCAGTTGGGGCTGAGGCATCTCTCTGAGTAGTAGTTCGTTTGGGAGGCATATTTTGCAAATGTGTAACACATGAATTAGAACAAGCTTTTCATAGAGTTAAAACTCTATTGCAGGAACTCAAATCATAGAAGAAGGGTAACACTTCCTAATATCCTATAGCCTCCTGCTTATGAAGTGTGGTGCATTATACACCCATAAGCAAGACTCCACTAGACACGGCTTCATAGACCCCCTAGGACACTCGAACTCTGTGCTCTAATACCAAGTTTGTCACGCTCCAGGAGGGTACCCTAGACATAACTGACACTCAGAGACTATTGGTAGTCCCCAAGCGAACCACTTGGCTCATTACATACGTTCAATCAATTGTTCAATGGAAGACATTAGAAAATGAGAAATAACTATTAGTAGGCTACGCTACCTCATCACATCAATGACAGAAATAAAGGCCATGGGAAACAAGACTAATCATTAACGTCCATCACATGAAATAGGATTAAAGAAAACTTAGTTTAAAAAGGAACGGGGAAAAAGAACCCCAACATCAACCCATCATCTCTCTATGTTTATGAAGGCTCTATGTTTATGATCTAGGAAGGTACCATGAGAGGCCATGACTACCACAACTCAAGAAATAGCTCAAACATATGAAAGAAAGAAGCATCCTCCAAATGCAGGGAAGGACTAACCACTCTCTAGAATCAAGGAACTCTGAACATCAATGATTCGCCTGCTGAAGTTCTCTGTCTACTGAATCTGCATCATGAAACGACACAACGCCAAATGGTATTAGTACGTGGAATGTACGGTATGTAAACAGGCTAAAAGTAAATAGTACTAACATATGTGACATGAAATAACATCAACTCATCAGGTATCAACTGCAACTCAGGATAAAGAGTAGGAAAACATCATATCACATCAATCAAGACTCATAATCATACCATCACATCAACATTAGAGTACTATCAAGATGAAACCTATCTGGAAATTTTTCTAATTGATAACCATCACCTATGAGCCAGTGATGATACAACAAAGTGATGTTGTTGCCACATCCATCTAGTACCTTACCGGGGTAAACAACGATATCTATCAATGGATCCATAAATCTGTCAAGTCCTCTTTTGGGACTGAGAAAATATTCGATATCACGGTCCAATCCTCTCTTACGCTAACCACACAATTAATGAGTGTGAGTGAGACTCACTCTTACTCACTTCAGTGCTCAATACTCCTCCGATGAATCGACATGCTCATAAGTCTATCAATATCAGAATGTTTGTACAATCAGTCTATCTCAGACAAGGACATCAACTCATCTTGTCATCTATCAACTCAAGGAATTAGGAACTTTTGTTAAATTCAAGTTCAACCTCTTAAAGACTCTAAGGGTCTCACTCTCAATCAATTCCATCAACATTATCATCAATGCTTACTCAATTCAAGACCCGGACCACAACAACCAAGCACATTTATGTTAACAAGGCTCTGGACATCAACACCTAGGTTCATTCATGAAATCTTTGGCAATTAAGCATGTAGAGTTTATACGATAATTCAGATAAATCATTTAAGCAAGTAGTTCAAGTTATGATGATCATCAATTCAAGAAAATATATGTAGAATAAAGGTAGTTTTCAAGATAACATTCAAAAATTTGCAAACAAGATCCATCATTTTCAACTATTAACTCACTGCAGTGAAAGGGACACATGGGAGGACAATCAAATTTTTTGGGTAGCCTTATATACCTGGATTGAAGATTATCTTAATCTTCTTCAAGAACTTGACATACACTTTGCAATCTCCCAAGCTTTCTTGTCTCCTCTCTTAAGATTTCTTCACGTAGAAATTAGGAAAAATGGGTTTTGAAACCCTTAATGTAAATAAAATAACCCTTAAATACGTTTTCGGGGCTTAGGATAGGGTGGAGAATGACCAAAAGGCCCTTCCAATAATTAAAAGAAAATTTTCATGAATTTTGCAATGGTCCGCGACGCGCTAGGGGCGCGGGCTAGTGTATTTTTCTCAAAAGTTCCTCCGAATGAATTTTAATCTTCCTGTCGAATTTTTTTTTTAAAAAAGCATAAGTGTCAGCCCGCATTTTTTCCGCGTCGTATCAGGGAGGCGGATTGACACTGTTTCTCAATTAATTAGCAAAAATTATTTTTCAACCTGGTTGCTCTAAAATCGGGTCAAGACCATTTTTCCACTCAATTTTTCGTGCTGATCGCAACTTTGATCTCAGATTTTTCATTAAAGCTTGGGAGGACACGTTATGTGCATGATTACATTCTAAGGGCATTTCGATAATTTTTCAGGGTGTTACATCGACGTTCTGGATCTAACAGTGTGATCAAAATTTCTATTTGAGACACGTTTTCCAAGGATGTTGACTAAAGTCAACTATTGACCTATTTTGGAGGCTAAATTTACAAAACTTGATAAAATTATACCGAATATAATCCTAGCCTAATTTTGACCACTCTAGAGCTAATGGAATCTTCATTCCGCTCCGAAGTCATTTACTAAGACTTCACTTGAAAATTCACTTTATGGAATAATCTCTTTTTGATTAACTCGAAAAACTGTATAAATGTCAAACAATTCCTCAATGACTGAAGAATCAGTGTCAATAAGTTGCAAATAGTCCGAAATCACCATGCAAATGCTCAAACAGATTTAAAAAGAATCATAAAATGTAGAAATGACTTCGAGGGTCATTACATTAAATTGTATGGTAATTGTATAATAGTTTTGAGAATCAAATATTGAAATCATAGACCAAATTTCACACACCGTACTATACCATACCATACCATACAATGCCCACCTCTAGTCCTTGGTATTTTTTCCTGCCTATGTTATTTCTTTTTGAAAGTTTTTAAATAGGCTAATTTCAAATATATACAATAAACTAATTAGTTTATAATAAATCTAATCATTTTTTTATTTATATAAAAAGTAGTCAAAAATCATAGAAAATATACAGTAATTACAAAATATAGCTTGCAATAAGCCATATATAGAAAATTTACACTGATTATACAATATAGATTACTTATACATAAGTTATACATTGTATTTACATCATGATGTACTGAAAAATTGAATATAACTTGACTATACATAAAATATATGCAGACTATACATACTTATAAAGTGAATCATCATTTTTTTATAATTATTTTGTGTCAAATGAGTAAATATTCCTATATATATGTAAACTTACACAGTGCTATAGAAGTGATTGGAGAGCACATAATTCTTAAAGCAAATAAAAGATACTGGGGATGTTGTTGGACCTCGCAGGAATATTGTTTGCTAGTATTTATAGTGAATAGAACTCAACCCACTCTAATTTACCCGTGTCACATAAAGAGTTTCCAAGGCCCAGTCTATACATTTTTTCTTCGGAACTTATCTATATATATGTCACACCCCTCCCTGGGGTCGTGACCGGTGTCCGATAGGGACACGTAATCACCTAATAGGTCGAATACCTTTCCAATCTTATCCTAGGATTCTACCGAAATTTCGGCAGAGTTTCCTCTGTTTTACTGACTAACCTCACCTGCAGCAGCTCCCAGAA
>JAOTQR010100568.1:17671-29069 GCA_025774065.1 Solanum ossicruentum | reverse complement strand
TGTCTGGGAAGCTGTTGGGTTTTTCTTGCAGGTGAGGCTAGTTAATAAAACAGAGAAAACTCTGCCGAAATTTCGGTGGATTTCTTAGCAGTTATGTTTGGTCTTTGAAGTTAGTGTTTGTTTGGGTGCCCAATCGGCACTAGTTACGGCCCCTGGGTTGGGTCGTGACAATTACTGTGGGACTAGTATTTTTGATGGCTGAAGTGTGTTAATCACCCACTTTTTCATTAGTAGATGATATTATTTTGGGTTGTAATAGGTTAGTATTTGTTTTTTTTTCCATTTTAATTTTCTTCCTTTTGAGTTGATTGGATGAATGATTGCAAATAATGTCTTTAATTTGTGGCAAACCCTGTGCATATGTGAACAATTGTTCAAATGTGAATATCATGTCTCTAGTCTTTAGCAATCCGAGTATCGATAATCTATATCTTTGATTTGAATGGTGCCATGGACTAGGAGTAGGTACTAACTCTCCAATTAGTCATTTTCTTGATAAATCAATCCATGAATTGATTTGATGCATTTTGAGTTGACTATGTAAGTGATTAAGCTTGGGTATGCGATGATCTAGGTTATGAGTGTGTTGCCACAATTTGAATGCAAATCTATTTTGCCAATCTGAGATTAGGAATTTTGTTGAAAGACACGTTTGCAACATCTAGAACTTGCCTAGTTTGTTTTGAAGAGTGGTTTGGTTGATTCTTGATTAGGAAAGGACCTTAGGCCTTCTTTAGTTCCTTTTTGGTCCACTCTGACCATATTGACCTCCAATAACAATAACTTAAATCCAGAGTGAAACCCCTTTAAGCCTTAATCCTTTCTTTGGCAATCATGTAGACTTAACTTGTATTTGTGAAAGACAATTCCTTCTTGTTCCTCACCAATTTCTCCTTGAGATTAAAATGAGCAAAGTGATGACCAAATCCCAATATAGGGGGTGTTGTTAGAAAGAGAGGGGTGTCTCCCATGTAAGAGTTGAGGTTAAAAAAGGAAAAGAATGAAAGGTGAGGAGTCCTTGAAATGATGAATTGAAAAAAAGAATTGCTGGAAAATGGGGACCCTCCAAAAATTGTTGAAAATAGTGCAGAAAAGGGAGGCACCTAGGATGAAAGATGAAAAGAAAAAGAGGTATCAATAAGAGAGAAAGCGAAATTAGGACAAAAGGATCCATGAGCATGAATGAATGTGTGGAAATCAAGGAGGGATGAGCCACTAATATCCATATACTATCCTACCCAATATTAACCCTACATTACAATCTAAAAAATGTCCTTTGGGATCTTAGTCTAGAATGAAATCAAATGAACTTAGATTCAGAATAAAGGCAAGCCTATGGGTTGAAGCTTTCATGCCATTTCTCAATTGTGAGAGTGAGTGTTGAAAAGACCATTCAAAAATGTTGTTCTAATCTTGTGTGTACAAGATCTTCTTTGGTGTGAGGGAAAATGGTGATGCTTTTAGGCAGTGATCAACAAGTAGATGAACAATTGTGAGCATATCCATATCTTGAATACTCCTTAGTCACCTCATGAGGCTTCAAAATCACATAAGTGGTTTGTCGAAGTTCAAGTTTGGGCAAAAAAGGTGTAATTTGGGAAGCTGTCACGACCCAAGCTTGAGGGCCTAGATGTGACATGGCGAATTAGAAGACCGAAGACAACCCAAACAAGCCTCTTAGAATATCATATACACATCCTTGGTTGTGGAAGCAAAGTAAGGCAATAATAAGAGTCAATTATAAAAAGGGAAGTGGGACTAAGCAAAGTCTTTCATAACTATAAAAACATAAAAAGAGTCGTGCTCATAGGCATATACAAGCATAGTATCCAACAACACCTCTACTTAGGAATGGAGCGTGGACCAAGATACTTACCAGGCTCACCCTCATGATAATAAGTATCCAACATAAGGAATAAGTCTCAACATAGCATGAATAAAATAGATATTGTCCTCGGAGTTGAGAACTCACCAAAAGCTTTCTTCAAGAATCAAACGATCAATGTGGAGGAGGATGATCGATGGGAGCTTCAGTTTCTACATAGTAATATCATGTAGGCATAGAGTATTCATTAGTACTTGTAATCTACTAAGTATAATCCATAATATTCAAAATGCATACATAAGACAATGGATATAATCTCAATATAACATGTATGATCAATGCTTATAATAAAATATACATAAAAAAATATTTAACTTGCATATAATAATATATGTATGTGGGAGGAGACCTTAACCTATATAGACCAAGTGAGTTATAACTTGGAATCCAAGGTGTGGCACCTCTCGGCAAGGTGATTGAGGCATAACACCCTCTTGATAAGGTGATCGAGGCATGACACCCCCTTGACAAGGTGTGGTCTACTTGCCAAGGTAAACTGCATATGACCCCACATAAGGGAAAAATATGAACTAGATGGATCCACTAATAAAGCCCATTAAGGGAAAAATAACATAATCCTATGATGGCACATAGTTTAGAGTCTAAAGACTTTATATAAGGATCTCTTGCTTCGATCCCCCACCTCAAGCCTTAATCGGTGCTAAGTTTAATCCCACAGAATACTTGAAATAATCATAACTCTAACCATAACATGAATAACTTGCAAGAGAAATGATATCTCATTAATATGCTTGACCTCTACTAATGAGCTTAACTTGAATATGAGGGAAAAAATAGAAATCATGCTTGACCCCTCAACTTGACATGAATGATTCACAAGAGGATAAAATCTTGAAATAGGGCTTAATTTGTCACTTGTAAAATCATATATCCTTTTCATGCATTAAATACATGCTTGGAAGCCCTTAGTCAACATGAGATCACTTGACTTGTAAATCATGCAATAGTCCATTAACATCTTAGGAATTCTTGTCATGTAATTTCATCAAATACATGGTGGGTTCATGAGACTTTTTCAAAATCATGTAACTTAAGAGTATAATAAGGAGTAAAGTCAATTTGAATCAATCCACTAATATTGCAATAAAACCCTCATTTTGGCTATTTTGATATTCATCTCAAAATTCACAATGATTCATAGTTTTCATAGTCCACATCATGCATAACTTCAATAGAAATAAATCAATTCATGAAATGAGATTAAAATAGATATTCATGCATAATCAATCAATACTTGATAAAACCCCAACATAATTCATATTTGTAATGCTTAATAGGAAGTACCCATGAGGAATCAAACCTTAAAATCATGAAATTTTTCATAAAATGAGAGAGTTGGGCTCCATGGGTGAAATTCCCCATGGATGAAGACCCACATACCTTACACCTTGAATTTCTTGGAGTAAACTTAAAGCTTAGATTGGCTCCTTGAAATTCAAAGTTGTTCTTGAGATCCTTCAATTTGAATTGGGATTTTGATATAGTCTTGGAGAGGTTTTTGAGAGGGTTATGTAAGTTCTAGAGTTGAAAAATGACTATCTATGGAGGATTTCATGCTTATATGGGCATGGAGATATTACCACAATGCCGTTGGATGAAGTATGAAAAATAGGGGGAAAATTGCAATAGTCTGTGCCCCAGGCACATCGCGGCCTGGGGCGCAGGCTCTCTGGAAATCCTTAATTAGCGAAAATTATTTTTCTCTACTGGTCTTCTAAAATCTGGGTTTTACCTATTTCCCACTCAATATTTCCCCTTGATAAAGAATATGAAGTAGAATTTCCAAAATCACGCATAGGTTTTGAGGTATATGGAAATTACAATTATTGGATATTCTGAAACACATAAGGGGTGTTTCCAAATCTCCCCCTTGGGAACATTCATCCCCGAATATCAAAGCATCATGAAAAATAGAAGTAATTATGAAGCTTTCAGCCCGAGATGAATGCAACAAATGCACTTAAACATCATTTTCAAAAAGTCTCAACATGTATCTCAAAAATAACCATAAACTTGTTACCGTGAACATGAATGCTTGCAAAAATCACATGACGACTGAAACTCAAGACTTGAAATCATAGATAGGACTTAGTTTATTACCTTCATCTTGAGTAGAGTGGAAGAGGCATGGATATCACTTTTTCATGTCTGCTTTGGCTTCCCATGTGGCACTTTCAACTTGTTGATTCCTCCAAAGGACCTTGAAGGATGCTACATCTTTGTTCCTCAACCTTTCCACTTGTCCATCCACTATCTCCACAAGGACCTCCTCATAGGTCAAATTATCTTCCACTATATCCATAACCTCTAAGGGCACTATAGCATTTGGGTCACCCACACACTTCCTCAAAATAGACATATAGAAGACCGGATGAATCATACCCATATCAGAGGCCAACTCTAATTCATAAGCAACGTTACCAATTCTTCTTATAATTCTATAAGGCCCCACAAAACATGGCCTCAATTTCCCTTTCTTGCAAAATTGAACCACACCTTTCATAGGTGATAATTTCAAGTAAACCCAATCATCAACATTAAACTCAAGATCTCTTATCCTCACATCGGAATAAGACTTTTGTCTACTTTGAGCCATCTTCAACCTCTCCTTTATCAACCTCACCTTCTCTATAGCCTCCATAACCAAATCTGGGGCTAACAAATCAATCTCCCCCACATCAAACCACCCAACCAGGGATCTACAATGCTAACCATATAAAGCCTTAAAGGTAGCCATACCAATAGTTGAGTGGTAGCTATTGTTGTAGGCAATCTCAATAAGTGAAACATGTTCATCCCAACTATCCTTAAACTCCAAAACATAATCTCTAAGCATATCCTCAAGAGTATGGATAGTCCTTTCGGCTTTGTCATCTATTTGAGGATAAAAGCTGTGCTAAGCTTGACCTTCCTATCAAAACCTCTTTGGAAAGGCCTCAAAAAATGAGAAGTGAATTAAGAACCACGATCCAAAATGATAGACAAGGGAACCCCATGCAATCTAACTAACTCATGAATATAAAACTTGGCATAATCCTCGATATTATAAGTTGTTTTAACCAACAAAGAGTGAGCCAACTTTGTCATCCTATAATAAAAACCAAAATAGAATCAATGTGTTTCCTAGTCTTAGGCAAACCAATCACAAAATTCATGTTGATCTCTTCCCACTTCCAAGTAGGAATTTTTGTGCCTTGGGCTAGGTCAGTCGGCCTTTGATGTTCGGGTTTCACTAGTTAGAAATTGTGACATCCGGCTACAAACTTGGCAATATCCCTCTTCATACCACCCCACCAATATACCTCCTTCAAGTCTCTATACATTTTTGTGGAACCGAGGTGAAATAGAATAGGATGAATGTTGAGCCTCTTTCAAATTCAACTCTCTCAAGTCATCAATATTAGGCACACACAACCTACCTTGGTACCTAAGACACCACCTCCCCCTTGGGAGAAAACCTCCACTTTACCATCCTTTACCAAAGCTTTTAATTCTAGCAAAGAGCAATCAAGGTCTTGCTTTGACTTGACTTCTTCAATCAATGAAGATTTTGAACCATAAACAACCATCACACCACCATTTTCAACTTCATTCAACCTAACTCTCAACCTAGCCAACCGGTGAAATTCTCTAGCCACCTCCTAGTTACCAATGTCAATATGAGCTGGACTACCTATTGACACTCTACTTAGAGTATCGGCCACACCATTAGCTTTATCAGGGTGATAGTGCACCCTCATGTTGTATTCCTTAAGGAGTTCTAACCACCTTCTTTGTCTCAAGTTAAGATCTTTTTGCGTGAACACATATGAGACTCTTGTTGTTAGTAAACATATCTACATGAACCCTATACAAATAATGACGCCAAATTTTCAAAGCAAACACCATAACTGCCAATTCAAGATCATGGTTGGACAACTTCGCTCATGTACCTTTAGTTACCTATAGGCATATGTTACAACCTTGCCAGTTTGCATTAACACATACCCCAAGCCAATCCCTGAGGCATCACAATAAACTACAAACCCTTCTAACTAACCTTCCGGTAAAGCCAAGATAGGAGTAGAGATAAACTTGTCCTTCAAAGTTTGAAAACTCTTTTCACATTCATCGATCCAAACAAAATTTTCCCTGTTTTGGGTCAACTTTGTCATAGGGGAAGCAATGGAAGAGAAAACATTCACAAACCTCTAATAGTAACACGCCAAACCTAAGAAACTCTTATCCATTGGAGTCATGGGCCTAGGCCGATTACTCATCACCTCCTTCTTCTTGGGTTCCACTTTAATTCCATCATCCCAATACCACATGCCCTAGGAATGTCACCTCTTTCAACAAAGATTCACACTTTTCATGTTTGGAAAACAACCTCTCATCCCTCAAAATTTGTAACTCCACCCTCAAGTGATAACATTTTCTTCGTCACTACGGGAATAAATAAAGATATCATCAATAAAGACCACCACAAACATAAGGTAGAGTTTAAAGACTCTATTCATGAGATCCATAAATGTTGCCGGTGCATTAGTCAAACCAAAGAACATCGGCACAAACTCAAAGTGCCCATACCTAGTCCGACAGGCTATCTTTGGAATATCACACTCCCTCACCCTCACTTTGTGGTATCCAAATCGAAGATCAATCTTAGAAAAGTGACTATCCCCTTGTAGTTGATCCAAAAGGTCATCTATCCATGTTAGAGGATACTTGTCCTTTATGGTGACTCTATTGAGTTGTCGGTAATCGATGCACTTCCTAAGAGAATTATCCTTTTTCATTACAAACAACACTAGTGCACCCTAAGGTGACTTGATATGCCTTATGAAATCCTTCTCTAACAAATCCTTCAATTGATCCTTCAACTCGTTTAACTCTGCCTGGGCTATGTGGTAAGGGAAGTTTCTCACGACCTAAGCCTAGGGCCTATATGTGACACGTTGAATGGGGAACTTGATATGATCCCAAAAAATCCTCTTAACATATCATACACACATCCTTGGTTGTGCAAGCAAAATAAACAACAACAAGAGATATAAATAAGGGAAACGAGACTAAGGGAAGTTTTGGAAAATCAGAAAATACTCAAGAGTCGAGCTCAAAGCATAAATATGTCAATTGTTCCAACAACACCTCTAAGCATAGATTAGAGCTGGGGTCAAGACATTCTCTGGGCTCAGCTTTATAGTATCAAATGTTCAACATAAGGGAAATGAACAAAAGGCAAGAGTAACATAGATAGCATCGTCGGACTTGAGAACTCACCAAAATGTATCTCCAAAGCACCGAACTAGCCATGTGGAGGATGATCGAGAGGTGCTCTGGATCCTACATGGTAATATCATGCAAGCATAGAGTATGCGTTAGTATTTTTGAATGTACTAAGTATGTAGGATGCAATGCAATAAGACATAAGGAAACATAGTCAAAATGCATAATCATAGGCAATGGATAAGTATAATATTAATATGACATGCATGATAAATGCTTGAAGTAAAACATGCTTGTAAATCATAGAGGTTGCAAATATAGATTACATGTGTATGAAGAGACCATATTAACATAGCCCAAGAATACTATTACTTGAATTCCAAGGTGCACCACCCCCTTGGAAGGTGATTGAGGCTACCCCTCAATGTGGTAGTACGGGCGTGCCACCCTTCGACAAGGTGATTGAGGTACATACCCCTTAATGTGTTGGTACAGGCATGCTACCCCTACAAGGTGATTAAGGTATATACCTCTCAATGTGGTAGTACGGGCATGCCACCCCCCGACAAGGTGATTAAGGTACATACCCCTCAATGTAGTAGTACGAGCATGCACCCCTGGACAAGGTGATTGAGGCTTTTCACCCCCTCAACAAGGTAATTGGGCATGCCACACCGTAACAAGGTGTGGTCAACTTGTAACACCATAGATACTTTCTATAAATTCAATATATACATACAATCCCTTAATCAACATAAAGTCACTTGATTTGTAAATCATGCAATAGATCATCAATAACTCAAGAATCCTTGTTAAGATATTTTATTAAACACTTGGCGGAGGGAGCCAAAGATTCACTAAATTTTGGCTTTGGGATATGATGGAACAAAGCAAAATAGCTCTTTAAACTTTCTGCGCTTCGTTCAATTGTTAAGTAGCAGTTAGTCAATGCAACTTTCGACGGTCATGATAGGTCATCCGGAAACAGTCGCTCAAATCCAAGGACATGTTTATTTGAATTTATGCTATGTGTTGACTCTTATTATGTTGGAAATTATGACTATGAGGGTGAGCCAGGAGATTGTCTTGCCCCCGCTCCTATCTACGTATTAGAGGTGTTGTTCAAACATTATGGTGTATTAATGCTACACTTTGACTTTCTATGTTTCTATGGTATCAACTATGTTCCTTAGTCCCATTTTTCCTCTTTTATTATCTCTTGATGTTGTACAATTGCTTCTGTGGCCATGGTTTTGTAATGATATGCTAAGAGGCTTGTTTGGAGTCCCTTTGGGGTCCCCATTCATCGTGTCACATCTAGGCCCTAGGCTCAGGTCATGATGAAAACCACCATAAACTAGTTAACATAAATGTGAATGCAAGAAAAATAACATAAGGGCTGAAACGTAAGACTTGAAATCATGTAGGGGACTTAAATTAGTATCATAGGCTTGAGTAGAATGGAAGAGATGTGTATAGTTTTTTCTCATGTCCGCTTCAACTTCCCATGTGGCACTTTCAACATTCTCTAAAGAATCTTGACAGAAGCTATATCTTTGTTTCTTAACTTGTTCACTTATCTATCCAAATTTCTACTGAAACCTCCTCATAAGTCAAATTAGCTTCTACCACACCCATAACATCCGACGGGACAATAGCACTTGGGTCACCTGTACACTTTCTCAACATAGATACATGGAAGACAGGATGAACCATATTCATATCAATGGGCAACTCTGATTCATAGGCCACCTTACCAATCCTCCTCTATACTTTATAAGGACCCACAAACCTTGGGCTCAATTTACCCTTCTTGCCAAATTGGACTACACCCTTCATGGGTGAGATTTTCAAGTAAACCCAATCACCAACCTTAAACTCATGATTTCTTCTCCTTACATTGGAGTATGACTTTTTTCTACTTTGGGCTATTCTCAATCTCTCCCTAATAACCATCACCTTCTCCAAGGCTTCCATGACCAAATCCTGACCTACTAAAGCCATTTCCCCCACTTCAAACCACCCAACCAGTGATTTGCAACACCTACCATAAAGAGCTTCAAAAGGAACCATACCAATGCTTGAGTGGTAGCTATTATTGTAAGCAAATTCAATGAATGAAAGATGTTCATCCCAACTACCCTTTAGCTCCAAAATACAAGCTCTAAGCATATCTTCAAGGGTTTGGATAGTTCTTTCGGCTTGGCTATCCATTTGAGGGTGAAAGGTCGTGCTAAGCTTTACCTTGGTACCAAGACCTCTTTGGAAGAACCTCGAAAAGTGAGAAGTGAATTGAGTGCCACAATCCGAAATGATAGACAAGGGCACCCCATGCATTCTAACCAACTCATAGATATACAACTTGGCATAATCTTTGGCAGCATAAGTAGTTTTGAGCGATAGGAAGTAAGCCAACTTTTTTGTTCTATCCACAACAACCCAAATAAAATCAAAATGTTTCCTAGTCTTAGGCAACCCAACCACAAAATCTATGATGATTTCCTCCCACTTCCAAGCAGGAATCTCTATATCTTCGGCTAGGCCACCCGGTATTTGATGTTCGACTTTTACTTGTTACAATTATCACATCTGGATATGAACTTGGTATTGTCGCTCTTCATACCACCCTACCATTACACTTTTCTCAAATCTCTATACATTTTTGTAGAATCCGGGTGAATAGTAGAGGAAGAATTATGAGCCTCACCTAAAATCTTCTTTCTCAAGTCACCAACACTAGGCACACACAATCTACCATGGTGCCTATGGGCACCATCTCCCCCTTGGGATAAAACCTCCACTTTACCATTCTTCATCAAGGCCTTCAACTCTAACAAGGTGAAGTCAAGATCTTGTTTTGCCTTTACCTCCTCAATCAATGAAGACTTAGAACCATCAACAACCACTATACCACCATTATCAAGTTCATCCAACCTAACCCCCAATTTAGACAACCGGTGGACCTCTCTAGCCACCTCTTTGCCACTATTATCAACATGAGCTAGACTACCTATAGACACCCTACTTAGAGTTTCGGTCACAACATTAGCTTTACTGGGGTGATAATGCGCACTCATATCATAATCTTTAAGGAGCTCTAACCACCTTCTTTGAGTCAAGTTAAGATCATTTTGGGTGAACCCATATTATGGAGTCTTATGGTTTGTGAACACATCAACATGAATTCCATATAAGTAGTGATGCCAAATTTTCAAAGCAAATACTATGGCTGCCAAATTCAAGATCATGGGAGGGATAATTTTTCGCATTTATCTTAAGTTGTCTAGAGGCATATGCTATAACCTTGCCATTTTGCATCAAAACACATCCCAAACCAATTTTTGAGGCATCACAATACACAACAAATCCTTCCAACCCTTCCGGTAGAGACAAGATAGGAGCAGAGACAAGCTTATCTTTGAAAGTTTGGAAACTCCTTTCACACACTTTGGTCCACACAAATTTCATCTTCTTTTGTGTCAACTTAGTCATAGGAGAAGCAATAGAAGAGAAATCACTTACAAACCTCCAAGAATAACCCACCAAACCCAAGAAACTTCCAATATATGATGGAGTCAAAGGTCTATGCCAATTTCTAATCACCTCTGTCTTCTTAGGATCCACCTTAATGCCATCATCCGAGACCATATGCCCTAGAAAAGCAACCTCTTTCGACCAAAATTCACATTTTTCATATTTAGCATACAACCTTTCTTCCCTTAAGATTTGCAACACCACCCTCAAGTTATTCACATGCTCCTCCTTACTATGGGAATAAATAAAGATATCATCAATAGAAACCATGACAAACAAGTCAAGGTAGGGTTTAGAGATCCTATTCATGAGGTCCATAAATATAGTTGGTGCATTAGTCAACCCGAAAGACATAACCACAGACTCAAAGTGCCCATACCTAGTCTGGAAGGATGTCTTGGAAATGTCACACTCCCTCACTTTCACTTGGGGATACCCAGACCGAAGATCAATCTTAGAAAAGTGACTCGCCCTTTGAAGTTGATCATAAAGGTCATCAACCCTTGGTAGAGGGCGCTTGTTCTGTGTGGTGACCCTATTAAGTTGCCGATAATCAATGCACATTCTAAGAGAACCATTTTTCTTCTTCACAAACAACACCAGTACACTCCAAGGTGACTTACTAGGACTTATAAAATCCTTCTCCAATAAATTCCTCAATTGTTCCTTCAACTCCTTCAACTCCGCCTAGGCCATACGATAAAAGGGAATAGAAATGGATTAAGTGTAGGGAAGGAGGTCTATACCAAA
>JAOTQR010100568.1:0-17571 GCA_025774065.1 Solanum ossicruentum | reverse complement strand
TCCTTCAACTCCGCCTAGGCCATACGATAAAAGGGAATAGAAATGGATTAAGTGTAGGGAAGGAGGTCTATACCAAAATCTATTTCCCTTTCAGGAGGAACACCTGGAAGCTCATCGAGAAAGATATCAAGGAACTAATTAACCACCGAAACTGACTCTATAGGAAGGACTTTGGACTCAACATCCCTAACCTTCATAAGATGATAGAGACAATCCTTAGAAATTAACTTTTGGTTTCTAAGGCAAGAAATGAATCTACCCTTGACCACCACATCACAACTTTCCCACTCAAGGACAGGTTCATTAGGGAATTAGAATTTAACCCTACGGGTTCTAGAATCAATAGAAGAATGATATGTATATACCAACGAGGGTAGACACTTCATAAGACTCACACAACAATCAGGACTAACATGAAGCTTTTTGGCAATAAAAGGAGTAACAAAAGAAAGAGTGGCACCCAGGTTTATGAATGCATACACATCAAAATAAAAAACCTTTAACATACCAATGGTGACATCAGGCACCTCATTCATCCCTTGTCTACCTTGAAGAGCATAGAATTTATTTTGCCTTCGTGCACCCCTTTGTTAGCCTCTTCTTCCCTTTGGACCTACATTTGCACCTTGGCCTTGTGGACGACCATCTCTACCTTTGTTTTGAGCCAAGAACAATTAATTACCTTATAACCCACTTCACTGCAACCATAGCAAGCATTAGTGTGCTTTAAACATGGGCCGTTATGGCTCCTACCACACGTTTGACATATAATGTTTTCATTAGGAAGCTTAAATTAGGAGCATGGGAAGACCCTTGGCCTTGAAACTTCGGGCCTTGAGGAAACCGGCCACTGTTGGATTTCTCAAATGTACCTTCAAAATAAGCCTTCTTAGACTCACCACTTCTTGTCTTCCTAAGCTTTTCCACCTCTAGTTGTTTGGCATATATTATGAGGTGCGACAAATCCATATAACCTATTAACATGGTGGTACGACACTCCTTATTAACCAAGTCAGATGCACTTGACACAAAGCTGTTCATCCTTGACCTTGGCTCGGCAACCAATTGTGGGGCATACATGGAGAGTTGGTTGAACTTGAGGGCATGCTCCCTCACACTCATAGACCCTTATATTAGATTCACAAGTTCCATCATCTTCGCCTCCCTTAGCTCAATAGGAAAAGAATAGGTTGAGAAATGCTGCTTTGAACTCTTTCCAAGGAATAGCATCACCATTCCCCTTCTCCATCTTCCATTGAGTGAACCATATTTGAGCCACCCCCATATGAAGTTTTACCGTGAGAGGATTGAATTGTTATGTAAATTTCAAATATTAAACTTTTAGCTTTTAATTAATTTCTTTTTTCAAACCTCACCAACTCTACCTTTTCCTCCGAATTAACCCTCATAATGGACAACACCTTATAGACCTCATCAATGAATTTTTGAGGATCCTCATCCACCTTGGACCCATGGAACTCCAGTGGATTAATTCTAGTAAAATCCCTTACCCTTGAGGCCGAAGTAGGAACATGAGGATCTTGGGCACCTTGGTTGATCTGGTTGGTCATAGCATGAGCTAACATGGTAATAGCATCCCAGAACAATTCATGGGCCACTTCTCCATCTTGAGGAGCAGGAGGGGCCGGTTGCTTCTCGGGTAAATGAGCTCTCCTTAGTCTTCCTCTTGGAATATGCATGATGTAGAATAACAAAGAACATTCATTAGAGGAAAAGCCTTATCTTACTCCTAAAGCATGACATAGATTACAAAGAAGGGAAATATTTCCTAAAATGCCTCATAGCCTCTCACCCATTGTTGTAGTGCACTTTACAACCATGAATAAGACTCTAATCGATGTTGTGTGTTGGATTCCCAGGACCATTAACACCCTAGTACTCTGATACCAAGTTTGTTATGACCCAAGCCTAGGTCCTAGACGTGACACGGCGAATGGGAACCCGAAGGGACCTAAAAAAAGCCTCTTAGCATATCTTACACACATCCTTGGTCGTGGAAGCAAAATGAACAACAACAAGAGATATAAATAAGGGAAACAGGACTAATAGAAGTCTTGGATAATCATCAAATACTCAAGAGTCAAGCTCAAAGCAAAAATACATCAATTGTTCCAACAACACCTCTAAACATAGATTGGAGCGGGGCCCAAGACACTCACCAGGATCATCCTTATAGTATCAAATGCTAAATACAAGGGAAATAAACAAAAGGTGAGAATAACATAGATAGCATCCTCGGACTTGAGGACTTACCAAAGCGTATCTCTAAAGCACCAAACTAGCCACATGGAGGATGATTGAAAGGTGCTTCAATTCCTACATGGTAACATCATATATGTATAGAGCATGCGTTAGTACATTTTGGTATACTAAGTATGAAGGATGAAATGCAACAAAATATAGGGCAACATAGTCAAAATGCATAGTCATATGTAATAGATAAGTATAACATCAATATGGCATGCATGATCAAGCTTGAAGTACAACATGCTTGTAAATCATATAGCTTACAAATATAGATTATATGTGTAGGATGAGACTATATCAACATAGACCAACCATACTATTACTTGAAACCCAAGGCATGCCACCCCCTTGGAAGGTGATTGAGGTACTTACCCCTTAATATGGTAGTACGGGCATGCCATCCCCTGACAAGGTGATTGTGATACATAACCCTCACATAGTAGTACGGGCACGCCACCCCTGATAAGGTGATTGAGGTATATACCCCTCAAAGTGGTAGTACAAGCATGCCATGCCCTGACAAGGTAATTGAGGTACATATTCCTCAACATTGTAGTATGGGCAAACCACCCCCCGACAAGGTAATTGAGGCTTGTCACCTCCTCAACAAGGTGACTGGGCATGCCACACCCCAACAAGGTGTGGTCAAATTGTAACACATTAGATACTTTCCATAAATTCAAGTCATACATACAATCCCTTAATCAACATAACATCACTTGACTTGTAAACCATGTTATAGATCATCAATAATTCAAGAACCTTGTCAAGACATTTTATCAAACACTTGACGAGTATGTAATGCTAGTTCAAAATCATGCAGTTCAAGAATCAAATAATATGAGAAAACTCAAGGTAAATCAACCCACCAATATATAGTAAAACCCTCATGTAAGATACCTTGTAATCCATCATCAAGTCTTATAATAGATCATAGATTCATAGCTCAAAAACATGCATAAATAATCAATATTTCATAAAACCCCAACATAGTCAAATTCATAATAAAAGATACCCATAGATAATACAACTTGAAAACATGCAATTTTCTTAAAAAGGAAGGTTAGACATCATAGGTGAAAGAACCCAATGGTTAAAACCCACATACCTCAAACTTGGGTTTTTTTGATGTAGTCTTGAAGGATATTGAAACTTGAATAGAGTTCTTGAGATCCGAAATTAAGCTTAAGACACTTGAATTTGGATGAAATATTTGTTTAGGTGTTAGAGAGGATTTTAAGAGGGTCCTAAGTATATAGAGTTGAAAACTAAGTATATGTGTTTTTACGCATAAGCAGGGACAGGGCTATGACCCCAAGGCCCTTGGGCCAGAACAGAATTTTAAGGAAATATTAACACTGATCCACGCCCCTGGCGCGTCGCGGCCAGAACACGGATCCCCACTGTAAATCAAATTTTTTGAAAATCATTTTTTTGCTACGGGTCCTCTAAAATTAGGGTTATGCCCGTTTCCATTCAATATTACCCTCTGATTATGAAGATGAAGTCAGATTTTCGATATCACATAAGGATTTTAAGATATATGAAAATTATGATTATGGGCATTTTCGAAGCATAATTTTGGGGCATTTTTGGGGCGTTTCAGGGGGAATAGAAATGAGCTGTGTATCGGGTAGGAGGTCTACACCAAATTCTATTTCTCTTTTGAGAGGGACACCAGGAAGCTTATTGGGAAAGACATCAAGCTACTCATTGATCACCTGAACTGACTCAATAGGATCGTCTTCAGACTTAACATCCTTAACCCTTACAAGGTGGTAAATGCAACCCTTAGAAATCACTTTTTAGGCTTTAAGACAAGAAATAAATCTACCTTTGAACACCATATTATGATATTCCCACTCAATTATAGGGTTCATAAGGGAATTAGAATCTAACCATATGGGTCCTACAGTCAATAGAAGCATGATATGCATGTAACTAACCCTGTCATGAACCAAGCCTAAGGCCTAGACATGACATGGTGAATTGGGACCCAAAGGGACCCCAAATAAGCCTCTTATCATATCAATCACACAAGATAGATCTTTCATCCGGGTATCATCTAGTGAAAGTTAGGGAAGGTGACATTTCTAAAATGGCCTTCTGGAGTAGGTATGGGCATTATGAATTTATGGTTACGTCTTGTGGGTTGACTAATGCACTGACTATCTTCATGTTTCTTATGAATAAGGTCTTCAAACCCTAGCTTGATTTATTTGTAGAGGTTCTCATAGATGATATTTAGATCTATTCTCATAGTGAGGATGAGCATGTAGGTCATTTGAGGTTGGTGTTATGAAAATTGAGGGAAGAGAAGTTGTATGCTAAGTATGAGAAGTGTGAATTTTGGTTGAAAGAGGTTACTTTTCTAGGTCATATGGTGTCACGGGATGGTATTAAGGTGGATCCTAAGAAGATGAAAGTGATTAGAATTTTGTGAATAGGTTCTCTTCTATTGCTTCTCCCATGACTAAGTTGACTCAAAAGAAGGCTAAGTTTTATGGACGAACTAGTGTGGAAAGAGTTTCCAAACATTGAAGGATAAGCTTGTCTCCGCTCTTATCTTTTCTTTACCGGAAGTGTTGGATAGGTTTATTATGTATTTTAATGCCTTGAGGGTTGGCTTGGGTTATGTTTTGATGCAAAATGGTAAGGTGATAGTCTATGCTTCTAGACAACTCAAGTTGCATGAAAAGAATTATTCTACTCATGATCTTGCATTAGCTGACGTGGCATTTGTTTTGAAAATTTGGCATCATTAATTGTATGGAGTGCATGTCGATGTGTTTACCGATCATAAGAGTCTCCAATATGTGTTCACTCAAAAAGATCTCAACCTGAGACTACGAAGGTGGTTAGAACTCCTTAAGGATTATGACGTAAGTGTGCATTATCATCTCTGTAAGGCTAACATTGTGGCCGATGCTTTGATTGTCTATGGGTATCCTAGATCATGTTGATGATGGGGGCAAAGAGGTGGCTAGAGAGGTTCATCGATTGGCTAGATTGGGGGTTAGGTTGGAAGAGGTTAATAATGGTGTTTCATGGTGTATTATGGTTACTGATGGTTCAAAATCTTGATTAGGTAAAAGCATAGCAAGATCTTGACCCTCCTTGTTAGAATTAAAGGTCTTGATGAGAAAGGGAAAGGTGGAGGTTTTCTCCCAAGGGGGAGATGGTTCCTTTAGGTACCAAGGTAGGTTATGTGTGCCTAGTGCTGATGGCTTGAGAGAGAAGATTCTTGATGGGGCTCGTAATTCTTCCTATTCTATTCACTCCAGTTCTAGAGATTTGAGGGATGTGTTTTGGTGGGGTGGTATGAAGAGGGATATTAGTAAATTTGTGTCTAGTTTCTATAATTGCAAAAAACTCAAAGCCGAACGTCAAAGGCCGGGTGGCCTAACACAAGATATAGAGGTTCCTACTTAGATGTTGGAGGAAATTAACATAGATTTTATAGTTGGGTGGCCTAAGACTAGAGAGGGTTTTGATTCTATTTGGGTTGTAGTTGATAGAATGATAAAGTCGGCTTATTTTCTACCGGTTAAGACTACTTATGGGGCCGAAGACTATGCTAAATTGTACATTCATGAGTTGGTTAGATTTCATGGGGTGCCCTTGTCTATTATATCGGATCATGGTGCTCAATTCACTTCACACATTTGGAGATCTTTCCATAGAGGTCTTGGTACTAAGGTTATGCTTAGTACGACCTTTCACCCCCAAATGGATGGCCAAGCCAAAAGAACTATCCAAACTCTTGAGGATATACCCAGATCTTGTGTTTTAGATTTTAAGGGTACTTGGGATTATCATCTTCCATTGATTGAGTTGCTTATAATAATAGCTATCATTCTAGCATTGATATCCCTCTATGTTAGACATTGTAGGTCCCGTGTTGGATGGTTTGTGGTAGGGAGAATGACATTGTTGGGTCCGGATCTAGTTATGGAGGCTATGGAGAAGGTAATGTTGATTAGAGAAAGGTTGAAAATAGCCCAAAGTCATCAAAAGTCATATGTTGATGTGAGGAGAAGGGATCTTGAATTTAAGGTTGGTGATTAGGTCTATTTGAAGGTGTCATCTATGAAGGGTGTGGTTCATTTTGGTAAGAAGAATAAATTGAGTCAAAGATAAGTTTATCCTTATAGATTGTTGAGAAGGATTCTACGAGTTGGAGTTGCCTAGTGAAAGTGGACTTGGTTCATCCGGTCTTTCATGTATCCATGTTGAGGAAATGTGTGGGTGACCCAAATGTTGTTGTCCCATTGGATGTTGTGGGTGTTGTTGAAGACAACCTGACTTATGAAAAGGTTCCATTAGAGATCTTGGATAGACATGTGAAAGAGGTTGAGGAACAAGGATGTGGCTTCTGTTGAGGTCTTTTGGAGGAATCAACAAGTCAAAAGTGTTACATAGGAGGCCAAAGCGGACATGAAAAAGTGATATCCCTATCTCTTTCATTCTACTCAATCCTAAGGTACTAATTCTAAGTCCTTTATGTGATTTCAAGTCTTATGTTTCAGGCCCTATGTCATTTGCATGCATTTATATTTATGTTGACAAATTTATGGTGATTTTGCCACTTTTGTTGATTTGAAATGATGTTTAAGTGCATTGTTGCATTCTTGTTCAGGCAAATTTCTTCATGATTACTCTTCTTATGTACACTTTTTTGAATTTTGGGGATGAATGTTCCCAAGGGGGAGATATTGAAATTGACCCAAAAAGTGCCTGAAAATGTCCTCGGAAGAGCCCATAATCGTAATTTCCATATATCATAAATCCATGAGTGATATCAAAAATTTGACTTCATATTCTTAATCAGGGGGAAATATTGAGTAGGAAATGGGTCTAACCCCGATTTATAGCAGTCGTATCAAAATTTGAAATTTTCAAAAAGCAATTTCCAGAGAGGTTTTCGTGTCCCTGGCGCGACGTGGCCAGGGCACGCCTCTGTGTTATTTTTGTCCAATTTTATTGTCTCAGTACAAGGCCTTTGTGTCTTTGGCATAAGGCTTTCCATGCATAAAAATAACTATACTTAGCCATATTTCAATACCATATCATACAAGATATTCCCAAATGCTCTCTCAAACACTTAGAGAAATATTTCACTCAAAATTCATGTGCCAAAGCTCAATTTCAGACTCAATATATCCAATCAAGTTTCGATTCTCATCTCAATCTTCATCAAAGAATTCTCCAAAGTTAAGGTATGTGGGTTTCAACCATTGGGTCCTTTCACCCATGGTGGCTAAGCTTCCTTTTTACATAAATTTCATGTTTCGAAATTGATTTACTTATGGGTCTTACTTACCTTGAATTTGACTATGAACCATTTTAGGGTTTCATAAAATATGGACTATTTAAGCATGTTTTGAGCTATAAATCTATGATCCATTGTGTGACTTGATGAAGGGTTTTGATGTATCTTGCATGAAGGTATTACCAAGTATTGGTGGGTTAATTTATTTCAAGTTTTCTTGCATGAGTTCACTCTTAAATTGTATGGCATTACACTAGCTTTGCACACCCATTAAGTGTTTGACAAAATGTTCGGTTTAGGTTTCTTGATATATTGATGATCCATTGCATGGCTTATGACTTGTATGACTTTATAATGATGAAAGGATGGTACATATGTATTGATTTCATGAAAAGTATCCATAGTGTTATGAGTTGACCATCACTGATTGAGGGGTTGATACCTCAATCACAATGGATGGTAGGGTGTAACAACTATCAACCAATTGAGAGGTTTATACCTTAATCACCATGGATGGTTGGGTGCGACAACCATCAACCAATTGAGGGGTTGATACCTTAGTCACTTTGGATAGGCATGGTATGCCATCAACAAATTGAGGGGTTGATACCGTAATCACCTTGGATGGGGGTGGTATACCCTCAACCAATTGAGGTGTTGATACCTCAATCACTTTAGATGGGGGGTGGTCATGCCCATCAACCAACTGAGGGGTTAATTCCTCAATCACTTCCAAGGGGCGGTCTACTTTGGGTTCTAAGAACTAAGTTGCTTGTTTTTGATGATGGTCTTTTCTTACACATGAAATATGTTCTATATAAGCATGTTTACTTTATGTATCATTTATGCATGCTATATTGCTATATTCTCACTTATTGCCTATGTATATGCATTTTGCCTATGTTGCTTATCTCTTGTTGCATTGCATCCTACATACTTAGTACATTCAAACGTACTAAAGCATATTCTATGCCTACATGATATTACCATGTAGGAACCGGAGCTTCACTTGATCATCCTCATCCTCCCCGTGGCTAGTAGTATCTTATCAAAGTAAGTTTGGCGAGTCTCAACTCCGAGAATGATCTATCTTGTTCTTATGTAATGTAAAGATTCTCATTATCTAATTGTATGCTTTTGACTATGAGGATGAGCCCGGATTGTCTTGGTCCCTGCTCCTATCGATGTATTAGAGGTGTTATTGGAACCTTATGATATGTTAATGCTATACTATTGTCTTGTTATGTTTCTATGATATCAAAGATGACCCTTAGCCCCGTATTCCCTCTTTACTATCTCTTATTGTTGTTTTATTTCTTTCGCGACCAAGGATATGTAATGATGTGCTAAGAGGGTTGTTGGGGCCCTTTCAAGTTCCCCATTCATTGTGTCATGTCTAGGCCCTAGGCTTGGGTCGTGACACCGTCAAACCTAAGAAACTCCTAATATCCGATGGAGTGAAGGGTCTAGGCCAATTTGTAATCACCTCCGTCTTCTTTGGATCCATCATAATGCCATCACCGACACCATATGTCCTAGGAAAGCAACCTCTTTCAACCAAAATTCATGTTTTCCATATTTAGCATATAACCTCTCCTCTCTCAAGATTTGCAATACCATCCTCAAGTTATTCACATGCTCTTCCTCACTCCAGTAATAAATCAATATATCATCAATATGTCATCAATAAAGACCACCACAAACATGTCAAGGTAGAGCTTAAAGACCCTATTCATTAGATCCATAAATATAGCCAGTGTATTAGTCAAACCAAAGGACATAACCACAAACCCAAAGTACCCATACCTAGTCCGAAAAGCCATCTTGGGAATATCACACTCCCTCACCTTCACTTTGTGGTATCCGGAAAGAAAATCAATCTTAGAAAAGTGGCTAGCCACTAGTAGTTGATCAAAAATGTCATCAATCCTTGGTAGAGGATACTTGTTCTTTATGGTAACCCTATTAAGTTGCCGGTAATCAATGCACATTCTAAGAGAACTATCATTTTTCTTCACAAATAATACCAGTGCACCTAAGGTGACTTACTAGGCCTTATGAAACCCTTCTCCAACAAATCCTTCAATTGATCCTTTAACTCCTTCAATTCTGCCAAGGCCATACAGTAAGGGAAAATGGAAATAGGTTGAGTATCGAGAAGGAAGTCTATATCAAAGTCTATTTCCCTTTAGGGAGGAACACCGGGAATCTCAATGGGTAAGACATCAATAAACTCATTAACCACCGAAACTGACTTAATAGGAAGGACTTTGGACTCAACATCGCTAACCCTCACAAGATGATAAAGGCAACCCTTAGAAATCAACTTTTGGACTTTAAGACAAGAAATGAATCTACCCTTGACCAGCACATCACGACTTTCCTACTAAAGGATGGGCTCATTAGGGATTTGGAATTTAAGCCTATGGGTTCTACAATTAATAGAAACATAATATGCATGTAACCAATCCATCCCAAGAATGACATCAAAATCCACCATATATAGTTCAACAAAATCACAAGGTAACACATTATGCAATATGAACATAGGACAATTTCTATCGACTCTTTTAATAACAACGGAATCACCAACAGGGGTAAATACTACATACGGTTCACATAACAATTCAAGACTCACATGAAGCTTTTTCGAAATAAAAGAAATAATGAAAGAAAGAGTGGCACCCGGATCTATCAATGCATACACATCAAATGAAAAATCTTTAACATACCGATGATGACATTGGGCACCTCATCCACCCCTTGCTTTCCTTGAAGAGCATAGAATCTATTATGCCTTAGAGAACCCCCTTATTGGCCTCCCATAGCTCCTGGATCAACATTAGCACCTTGGCCTTGTGGACGACCATCTCTACCTTTGTTTTGAGTGTGAGGACAATCAATAACCTTGTGACCCACTTCACTACAACCAAAGCAAGAATTGGAATTACTCAAGCATGGGCCACTATGGTTCTTTTCACACCTTGGGCATCAAGGATTGTCATTCGTCTATTACCACCTTGGAATCTTTGGTTAGACACCCTATCATTGGAAAACTAACTATTAGGAGCATTGGGAGACCTTTGGCCTTGGAAATTATGGCCATGAGGAAACCAACCACCCTTGTAACCTTGGAAATCACCTTCAAAATGAGCCCTCTTGGACTCAACACTTCTTCACCCTTGTAACCTTGGAAATCACCTTCAAAACGAGCCCTCTTGGACTCAACACTTCTTCTTTTTTCTAAGCTTTTCCGCCTCTAGTTGCTTGACATATGTCATGACCCGAGACAAATCCATATCACCTACTAGCATAGCGGTACGAAACTCCTCATTAACCATGTGTGACACTCCCGACACAAATTTATTCATCCTTAATCTAGTTTTGGCAACCAATTTTGGAGCATACCTTGAGAGTTTATTGAACTTAGGGGAATACTCCCTCACACTCATGGAACCTTACTTAAGGTTCATAAAATCAATCATTTTAGCTTTCGTTAGCTTGATAGGAAAGAACCGGTTGAGGAATGCGGCTTTCAACTCCTCCTAAGGAGTAGCATCATCATCTCTCCTCTCTAATTTCCATTGGCTGAACCAAATTTAGGCCACATATTTGAGTTGATAGGACCTAACTCCCCTTTCTCTTCTGAATCGACCCCCATGAAAGATAACACTTTAAATACCTCATCAATAAACTCTTGGGGATCTTATTTCATCTTGGCTCCATGGAACTCCAGTGGGTTCATTCTTGTGAAATCCCTCACCCTAGAGGCAGGAGTCGGAGCATGAGGAGCTTGGGCCCCTTGATTCATTTGGTTGGTCATATCATGGGAAAATATTGTGATAGCATCTCAAAACACTTCTTAGGCTACCCCTCCATCTTAAGGAGCATGAGGAGCGGGAGGGGCTGGTTGCTCCTGGGGAGTACATGCTCTCCTTAGTCTTCGCCTTTGGAATCAGTATGATCTAGAAGGAAACAAGAGCATTCGTTAGGGGAAAAGCCTTATAGTTATACCTAAAGTACAATATAGACCATGAAGAAGTGAAACATTTCTGGAAATGCCTCATAGCCTCTAATTCATAGTTGTGGAGCACTTCACAACCATGATAAGACTTTAATCGATGTGGTGTATTGGATTTTCGAGGACCATATGCAACTTAGTGCTCTGATACCAAGTTGTCACGTCCCAAGCCTAGGGCCTAGACATGACACGGTGAATGGGGACCTGAAGGGATCCTAAACAAGCCTCTTAGCATATCAATCACAATAAAACGTCCCAAAAAAGAGGCCAAAAATGTTCCTCGGAAGTGTCCATAATTGTAATTTTCATATATCTCAAAATCTGTATGTGATATCAAAAATTTGACTTCATATTCGTGATCAAGGGGTAAAATTGAGTGGAAAATAGGTATAACCCCAATTTTAGAGTAACCATATCCAAATTTCATTTTCCCAAATTTTTTTTATCTAGAATCAATCTCCGCCCCTGGCGCGACGTGGCCAGTGTACAAACCTGTGTAATGTTTCCCTCAGCGTTACGTTTGCATCATGGACCATACACAGACCTATACATTTTGTTGTCAGTTTGGTTTAGTTCTGTCCAAGGCTTTGAGTCCTCGGGCCTAAGCCTTCATATGCTTAAAAATACCTATACTTAGTCATATTTCAACCCACATCATTCAAGACAGTCCCCAAAACCCTATCTAACACTTAGACAAATATTTCACCCAAAATTCAGGTGTCCCAATCTTATTCTAGATCTAAGGATTTCTTTCAAGCTTCAAGATTTCAATCAAATCTCCAAAGTTGAGGTATGTGGGTTTCAACCATTATGTCCTTTCATCCATGGTACCCAACCTTCCTTTTTACATAAAGTGCATGTTTATAAGTTGATTTACGTATGGGTCTCACTTATTATGAATTTAGTTATAAATTATGTTGGGGTTTCATAAAATTGTGACTGTTTAAGCATGTTTTAAGCTATAAATCTATAATCCATTATGTGATTTGAAGAGGGATTTTGATGTATTTTGCATAAGGGTATTACCAAGTGTTGGTGGATGGTTTTACATTGTTTTCTTCACATGATTTCACTCTTGAATTTCTTGATTTTGTACTAGTGTTACACACCATCCAAGTATTTGATAAAATGTTTGGTTATGGATTCTTGAATTGTTGAATGTCTAACGCATGGCATATGAGTTAAGTGTCTTTATGATAATCAAAGGAATGCATATATGTATTGATTTCATCAATGATATCATAGTGTTGCAAGTTGACCATGCCTCATTCCGGGGGTGGTAAGCCCGAACAGTCATGTTGGGGGGTTTGTACCTAAAGTGGCTTGCTTGGGGGTAGTAGGCCCGTGCAACCATGCTAAGGGTTTGTATCTCAATCGCCTTGCTCAGGGGTGGTAGGCCCGTGCAACCATGTTGGGGGGTTTGTACCTTAATCGCCTTGCCAAGGGAGTGGTAGTCCTTGGTCTCAATTATGATGGTCTCTTCCTACACATGTAATATGTTCTATACAAGCATGTTTTACTTCAAGCATCATTCATGCATGCCATATTGTTACTATGCTCATCCATTGCTTATATATGCACATATTGCTTATGTTGCAAACCTCTTGTTATATTACATCCTACATAGTTGGTACATTCAAATGTTATAAGACATACTTTATACCTACATGATGTTACTATGTAGGAACCGGAGCTCCACTTGATCATCTTCCTCCTCCACTTGGCTAGTACTATCTTTTAAGCAAGTTTGGCGAGTCCTCAACTTCGAGGAAGATATCTTTTGATCTTATATTATGCAAAGACTCTCTTTATTTTATTGTATGCTTTTGACTATGAGGGTGAGCCCATAAAGTTATCTTGGCTCCTGCTCAATTCTAAGTTTAGAGGTGTTGTTGGACAAGTTATGTGATGATACTTTGAGCTTGACTCTCTTTACTCTATGAAAGACTCCCCTAGCCCTTTTACCCTTATTTTATGTTCTCTTGTTGTTGATTAATTGCTTACACGACTAAGGATGTGTAATTATTTGCTAAGAGGCTTGTTTGGGGTCCCTTCGTGTTCCTCATTGCCATGTCACGTCTAGATCCTAGTTCTAGGTTGTGACAAAGATGGTTTTAGAGCACTAGGTTGTTAATGATCCTTGGTATCCAACACATCATATCAATTAGAGTCTTGTTTATCATTGTGAAGTGTACCACGACTATGAGTTAGAGCCTATGAGACGTTTTAGGAAATGTTTCCCTTCTTCTTACACCATGTCATGCTATAGAAGTTAAGGTAAGGTTTACCCCTAACAAATATTTTATGCTATGCTAGATCATGCCAATCCCAAGAGGAAGAAGAGCCCACACTCCCGAAAAAAACAACCGGCTCATGAAGAGTTCTTGGATGCTATTGCCATGCTAGCTAAAGCCATGACCAATCAAATAAACCAAGGGGCCCAAGCCCCTCATGCCCCTACTCCAGCATCTAGGGTAAGGGATTTCATGAGGATGAACCCACCGAAGTTCAATAGGTCTAAAGTGGATGAGGACCCTCAAGAATTTATTGATGAGGTGTACAAAGTATTATCTATTATGGGTTTGAGACCGGAGGAGAAGATGAAGTTGGCAGCTTAACAACTCAAGGGGGTGGATCAAAATTTATCCAATGGAAAGAGGAGAAGGGGAGCAATAATGTCATTCTTTAGGAGGAGTTTAAGGCAGCTTTCCTTAATCGATTTTTCCCTCTTGAGCTTAGGATGGCCAAAATGATGGAGTTCATTAATTTGAAGCAATGATCTTTGAGTGTGAGGGAGTATTCCCTCAAGTTCAACTAACTCTCCAAATATACTTGATGTGCTGTAAAAATACAACACATTTGATGCCCAAAACAAGGGATTTTGTGAGTTCTTAATGCGACTTTTTATGGTTTTTACATGCTTTTGTGTTGATCGTGTAGAAAAGTTATGTTGGCATGATTTTGAAGAAAAGTTGTAGATTTTGCTGAATCATAGGAAAAATGAGCTTATGAGTCGTAGCTCAAGCTACAAGTCGTAGGGTGTGCCGTAGCAAGAAACAGAGACCAAAAAGCTCAGAAATCTACTACTAAGTGGAGGTCAATCTTACAAGCCCATCCTATGAGTTGTAAGTTGCACTATGACTCATATAGGTGGACTCGTAGCAAGAATTAGAGAGCCAAAATGTTGGACCAAAAACTGAAGGCCTAGACTACGAGAGGAGCATACGAGTCATAGTCCGATAAACGACTCATAACAGTGGGTCATAACAATCAAGCCTAAAATGCCCAGTGCTGACTAAGAGACCTGATTACGACTCGTAGGTCACCCTAGGAGTCGTACATGTTTGACGTACCTGCTGTCAATTGTCTTTTCTATGTAATTTTTAGGGTTAAATTTGTAAACACTATATATACTTTATGTGAGGATTTATTTTGGGAGGGACCCAACATTTACAACTACTTGTAAATATTCTAGGAGCACTTTTAGGGTTAAGAGTAGATTTTTATTTTTCAATTTAAAGGCCCACTTTTGGGGAATCGAAAACCCGCATTGTACTCATTCTCCATTAATCCAAGCTTTTGCTTTTCAACTTGAAGGTGTTCTTGCTTTTCATTGCTTTGAGTAACCTCTTAGCTATTTCATTTATTTGCATTATTATTGATTTTTCCTTAGGCATGAGTAGCTAAGAACCTACAACATGGGGTTGTGGGAACCATAAGTAGTTGACTTGAAATAACCTAGACTTTGTGCATTTTTTTGATTGGGGTTTTGCATGTATTATCTATTTCCCTTCATTTTGATTGTTGTTTGGTGGTGGCTAAACCAAACCATGCGTACTCTCACGATCCTGACCAAGGTAGTGACAAATAGGAAAAGGAAAGTAAATGACAAGATTCGATTGATGTATTCTCGTCTAATCAACCAAACCTGACCAAAAGGAGGTTGACTAGGACAATAGGTAATAGTTAGTTGGCACACCATGGTTACCGACCACGCGCCATGGTGAAATTCGACCTTCACCTTCATAAGAGGGTTGGAAGAACCTAACTTACCATCCTACATGCAAATTCGCAATTAAATTTATGTTGTCTAGGGTAATTGATTCAACGAATCATGGGGAACACAATTCCCAAGTTGTCCCTAAATTTGAGTGTGTTCCTTCATAGTTAGTTTAGTATTTATTTTTATTCTTAAATTACAAAGAAAAACCCCATTTAGAGATTTTAGTGATCGATGCTTGAAATGATTGATAGTGGATCTCTATAGTCAGGCCCCGTATTCCCTATATATTCAACCCTAAACTTTCGTTAGGTTAATTACTATAACGACTTGGAGCGTAACCATCATCAAAATTATGGCGCCATTGCCTAGGAATACGACTAGGTTCTTGACTTGATTTCACTATTAGTTAATTCAAGTATTAATTGCTAGATTCTCTTATATTTTACTGTTGTTTGTTTTGTTTTGTTTCTTTTCAGGACATATAAATAAAAGAGAGAAGATGTGCTGAGCGTCCCTGATCACAACATTAGCCTCCATGTACGCTCATGTACGAGGAATTATATTATGAGGAGGACACTTGGTTTTTCACTGATCAAATGTGGGATTTTCTGCCCAACGCTCATGGTCCAATTAAGACTAGTGGTGCCAAGGTTAGGGAAACCAAACTTGGACATATGAAAGAGAATGCGCTTATAGCGATATCCTGGGTGGTTATTGTGAGAAAAACAAGGGGCCATACGTCGAGTGGAGTGGTACAGATGGTTTCGAATATGTTCCTTATGTGCCACCACACCATCATGATGCAGGAATAAGCAACTCCAGAATTGAGGAGATGTTTGATCTCCTGTTAAAGAAGGCCGATACATGAGATAAGGCTCTACGTGAAATGAGATCAGAAATTGCAAACATCAATGAAAAAATAGAGTTTTATTTTTGGCTATTAAACATCTTCAACAACAGTTTGCTCAGGTATTGACTCTACTTAAGCAGCATCAAAGTGATACATTGCCGAGTGATACTGTGCAAAGTTCGGAGGATGAAGGGAAATATACGGAGGTTACTAGTAGGTGTAGTGAGAATACTATTGATCCTCCTGTGCTGGTTGTTGTAGTAGATATTTAGGAGGAAATAGGTTGCAGATAAGGATATGGTTGAAGGAGACGAGTGTGGCAAGGATATGGTAAATGAATCAGTTGAAGAGCCAAAATAGTACAAGGCCATCTCAAGGCCTCCTCCTCCTTTCCCTCAAAGACTAAAGAAGAGGGAGGAGGAAAGAAAGGTCAAGGACTCTCTCTCCATGATAAAAAAACTATCCATCAACACTCTTCTCATCGAGTCAGTGGAGAAGATGCCCACCATACCCTACATAACTAAAGATGTAGAGTTTGCAAGGGCACTATGTGATCTTGGTGCTAACATAAATTTGAAGCCCCTTGTGGTCTACAAGAAGTTTAGGTTAGGAGCCTCTACTCTAAATAACATGAAAAATCTAGTACTCATTCCTCTCATTCTCATACCACCACCCTTTGGGCATGATAGAAAGTCGGAAAAGAAATTAGGGTTCCAATTAATAACTTCAAGATGGAAGAAAAAGCAAACTTGTGGAGGAGCAAGGTTTGAGAAATTAGTGAAGTGTGAGTAACCAAGTGGACTAAGTCAAGCCATGACAGTAAATCAGGTGCTGCTTGGGAGGCAACCCAAGGTATGTTTTATTTTACCCCTATATTCTCTATTGTTTCTTGATTTTGTGCATTGAGGACAATGCACATCTTTTTCGATGGGGCATGGGAAGTTATGGATCCTGGTGAAGTCTAAGTAGCTTAGGGTCCACAAGTACCCCAAATTTTTATCCCGAGGTTCTTTTGCCTGTGTCCTTTTTCCTTCTGATATTTAATTTCTATTGAACTGGCATGTTTAACTGGTATATATAATTTGTAGATATACAACAATCATTATCTTTTGGCATATATATATATATATATATATATATATATATATATATATATA
>JAOTQR010100558.1:0-29077 GCA_025774065.1 Solanum ossicruentum | reverse complement strand
TATTCCTTAACCCCTCGGGCTACCACCCGTAATAAGATGTTTCCCTGGCTAGGTGATTCTTCCACCCCTCGGGATATAGGATCGTCCCTGGCTAGGTTCTTCCTTAACCCCCTTTGGGCTACCACCCATGATAGGATCGTACCTGGCTAGGTGATACTTCCACCCCTCGGGCTACCACCTATCAGAAACTATATACTTTATCTTTTTATTACCTCTGAGATTATTTCTTTGGTGGTCATGATATTGGACCTATAAGGAGGTATATGCAGCATGTGCCATGTAAATAATCATACAATACACTATGGAAAAGAAGAGAGTATGTTACATAGACAATAAAATGTGTATGAATTGAAACAACTTATGAACTTTGGTTAGCAATAAGAACTCATATACTTAATATCCATATATATATGTAGATTTGAGATAACTATATATAAGAGCATACGAATATGAGAAAGGGTGGAGATATGGCTGCTCGTCATGTAGGAGTAGATAATTGCCTTTACTTACCAAGGGATATATGTTTCATGCCAAGTGATACGAAATCAAGTAACCTTACATACCTCGTTGTATGATCTCGTAACTACCTTGAAGTGATTGTGGTTTCCCTCAAAGATTTATCTACAGTATATTAAGCAATAAAACTAGTATTAGCAGCAACACCACACTTCTAAGCAGTCTAGTATCATAAAAACGATCACCCGGACAACAAACTTTCAACTAATGACGCAAAGACATTTCTTCAACCTTTTCATTTATAAATGTATTTCCTAATAATCCTTCTTATGTACATGTCATCTATATCTTATTTTAAAACCCTTAAAAGTCCAAAAACAGCCCACACAGCAAACATACAACAATTCTTCACAACATACAAACAAGCGGCATAACGTTACATCCTTTCACCACATTTCAACGTCAACACTCCCAAACTTGTTTTATCTTTACCAAAATTGTATCCACCATTTTCACACATAAAACAAGTCTTAAATTTGTCTATAACAGTCCCAAAATATGTGAAAGTTGTGGAACAACATATTACAACTTTTAGCTCCCAAGTTTCTTTTAAAAGTGAAATTACGACGTTGTACAACAACTCATCTTTGCAAACTGTAAAAGTGGTGTAGCAACTTAATTAAATGACCAAAAACCTATATATTGTTAGAACATAAGTCTTAATTTATATTTCATCCAACCAATTAAGAGAGAATCCTCTTGAACAACAAGAAACGTTCACAACAATAATTAGGACATATGCTCTCCAGAATTTCCAGCTTAACATAATAGCATATACTTCTTATTTTTCATGAAGAAACCATACTAGAAATATTTATAACTTAAACCATATTAAGGACATCAAAGTATCTTTATCATAAAGCCCCAAAAACCATATAGAAGTCACTAAAATAAAAGGCAAGTGTGCAGCAACTTTCTGGACACAAGCTGTCCAGAATTTCCAGTAAATTTTCAGCAAAGATTCTATCATGTACTTCTTGTTTTCATGAAGAAATCATACTAAATACACAACTAAAATTGCTTACTTTTGCCTTATAGGTTATGGACTCCCTTCAAAAGCCTTAGACAACTGAGTTTGCAGCTTGGTGAAGTGAATTATAGAGAGGACAAATGACTTTAAGAAAGCTGAAACTTTATTCCCAAGTGGAATGAATTAGTGTTGCACTTAACCCGTTTTGAAAGATTATTTTTGGCCAAATTTCTCTTCCACTCTTGACCTGATAATGACACACATTAATGGTATATTATTGCAGCATCTTATCCGCTAAAATTGGGCTTAATTAGGTTTTAAATATGATGGACCTTTGCTGCCAATTTCCAGTTTTATTCTTAGTTTGTTATGGGTCCAAAAGGCCAAGTGGTTTGTTGTGTACTTTGGACATTTTTAAATTCTCATTGGACTGAAAATAAGATCCTGTTATGATACTAAAATATGGGCCAAAGTTACACCCTTAACATGGAACCTATTCATAATCGGACTTGAACCAATTCTGTGTCGAGCCTCGTCTCCGTTTAGCTATCAACTTTAAGCTAAGAAAGTAGGTGTCTCACCTACTAGATCATTAAGTCATATAATAACCTCAATTCTTTTACTTAGTTTAGGGCTAGTATCTCCTCAATTTAACACCAACACATATATACCCTTGGCACTCTAAAGCATTTAGACTCACATATCGTCCATTAACACAAGATTCAAGCACTTTCAAAAATTGATGCTAATTTGACCAAATTATAATATGATTCATTTACATAGCATTAGTACATCTAAAATATGAGATGTTACACCCACGTTGTAGAGAATCCGAGAAACTTTAATTTCATTATTAGTGGGTATGCCCACTCTGTCTTGTGAGTGCTTACTTTATCACTACCTTCCAAAAGGAAGGAAAAACTGCTAAGCACGCGTCTATCCTTTCCTAAAAAAGGTCTCCCACGATAAAGAATCTTATCTTATATTTTACTTTTTGTCGATCATTTCTAGACCCTCCATTTGTATGCCTCTAAGGCGCTCCCTTATCTCCTCGAAGCCTATGTAAAAACTCTCACTTGTATTATAGAGGGCAGCTGAAATTTTAGACCCTCTCTCTCTCTAAAAAGTTTCTGACCTTCTCTCCCTGTTGTAAATCTCCTACATCTACTCTTGTAATATTTATGTTTTTCGGAATAAAGTCTTTTGAGTAAGTCTTTTTTACATACTGTCTTTTGTTTTCATAATTTAGAATCCCAAAAGAGCCACTCTGGCCAAGCCCTTCCCTTTTACTTTATGTTAAATTTCATTTTGTTTGTGATCCTGTTTAACTTGGTATCAGAGCCATGATGGTTGTATATATATATTTAGCATGAGCAACTAAACACATATATTGTCCGGAGCCTCTTTGTTTTGCTGTTCAAATAAATATCTTACATGATTAAAAAATATTAAGTTTCTTATTATTTTTATTTCATTTTATCTTGTTTTATTTCATATCTGCTTTGTATGAGGTACTTATCTCTCTCTAAGTGTGTGAGGTCTCCGAATAATTCCCGGATCAGATGTTGGATAGCTGTAGTGTGGTCGTAGCCAAAAGGGCGTGTTAGACCATTAGGTGTTACAGTCGCCAAGATAACTCTAGAGAGAGAAGAGGTAAAACCAAGAGGACATATAGGTATTTATAAACCTTTGATAAAATGAAGTAAAAATTATCTGAACCTTATTATTTTCTTGATCTAGTAACTTCATAATTTGTTCAATCTTAACTCAGGACTCTAGACAGTAACTTTTTAACATGAATAATCAAAACATTTTGAACTCTGTTAATTTATCTTTTCGGGCAACTTAGATTGCCTTAACTGAATGAACTTTGGTTAACTGGAGTATCCTTGAAGAACCTTTTAACAAGATCTACCAGATAGGTCATTTTAATCTTATGAAAAGACATAATATTAAGGACTGTGAGTCTACTGTTGCCATTAATAACTCTTTAGAGGTTATAAAATTGCTGCATGAACAAGGCATAGTTAGATATAGATCTCAATTTAATTATCTGCATATTGGACTTGTTCAAATTGTTGTCAACCCCTTTTTCAAAAGGTCTTAATATCCCTATTTGTACTTTGTTGCGGGATGCTCGATTCCTGAATTTTGATGATTCTTTATTAGGAGCTCTTGAAAGTAACCTTGCTGATGGCCCTATTTACTTCAATTGTTATCCTACCTTCTCTGTTGATATTAATGATCCGAATGTTTTAGATACCCTGACCCTTAATATCAAAACTAGGAATATGAACAGCAAATCTGAAACCAGAGAATTAGTTGTCATCTACTGAGTCTACTATAGGCTCATGGGACCACTCTAGCTCTGAAAGCTAGAATCTAAAGTGCGAAAGGTGTTACTATGTTGATGAAAGCTAACCATGAGCATAGTACCATATTTGTTCCCCGTCTTCTCAAATGGAATGACCTCTTGGCCAACATAGATTGGCACTTTGCCATTACCAAACCCTTACCCTCTCATTCAGAGAAGCGACAGATTGAACGTATTATCCAAAATTTGGATGGTCCGGTCAATCTTAAATTTCTCGACACTCACCCTCATAGAAGTTTCGCCTCTTGCTCCACTTCTTCTAAACCCCCAGAGGATGTATCTTATCATTTCCATTCTTTTCGCTCATCTGACAAAGGTCAAATTGATGGTGTTGATTTCTCGAGAGAAATCCCCAAAGTGTTTTACAAACCTAAGGTCCAAGAACCTAGCAGTCCCACAAAGTCTGATATGGAACCACCTAGGCAATATACAGACCTTGGATTGGGGGTCATTACTGTTAAACTGAATTTTCTCCAAACATGAAGTCTTTGAAAACCCTCTGGCTGGCACCGGAAAATAAAATAAACATTTTATGGTATGGAAATACCTTTTCTAAACAACAACAAGCTTTGTTTTCAAAACAATGGATTTCTAAAATGTTTTAAATGTGATATTGATTTTTTAAAATGGCTTGAAATCACTAGTAAACTTGATGACCAAAAGGAGTCTCTTTCTGTTATTGTTAATAGGTGGTATATTCAGACTAATAAGGTTGTAGAGTCTACCCTTCCGCCTCTCGCCTCTTGAAGGCATTAAAATACCTCATTCGAATGAGATTGTTTCTGCATCACCTTTTAAACTCAAAAGTGAAAAACCCGACTTTACTACTTTCAACAAAGATTTAAATAAGGTTATTAAGCAAAATAACTATACCAATAAACTTTTATACGCGGTTGCCCAACAGCTTGAGGAAGCCAAAACAAAATCAGTTTTTAATCCCCCTACTCCTAGTTCTAGGCCCAGTACTAGTCTTAGTACATTTTAGCCTAATCCTATTTTCAAACCCCTTGAGTTTTTATAGAATGAATTTCCTAAATTGAGCAATGACTTTAAAGTCTCGAGAAAGCTTCTTGATGAAATAAATAAGAAGTTAACTCACTTTAGTATTTCTGAAAAGTTGGGTGTTCCTGTTGAAACTAGCAATGACAAGGCTAGTGTCCAGACATTGACGAAAAATGCTATTTCCAGAGTACAGGGTAGATACCATACCCGAAAGAATTATTATTCTCGTCCTTCCTTTCCAGATATCCAGTTTGAAGAAAATCCTTATCTGTCCTCCTCTTTTTATACTTGTAGTGAAATTGTAGAATGGAATATTGATGGTCTGGCAGAACATCAGATCCACACTAAACTCACTGAGATGGGTGTAGTTGTTACTGCCTATAAGGTTCGGGGAGCTTCTGATAAAGAAGCTGCTACCCTGATCGTTTTGGGGTTCACGGGCATGCTTAGACATTGGTGGGATAACTATTTCACTGATAGTCTAAAACGTAGTATTTTTGATGCAACCACCATTTCTACCACTATAAAGGTTGAGAATGGTAGTGAAATAGTTTCTCATGAGCCTAAAGAAGATGCTTGTGCCACTCTTCTTTGCCACATTGCCAAACACTTTGTGGGTAAGCCCAAACTCTTTCAAGATAGAAGTCTTGAAATCTTGAACAATCTTTCGTGCCCCAAGCTGACTGATTTCAGGTAGTACAAAGAAAACTTCCTCTCCAAAGTCATGATTCAATCAGATTGTTATAGTGACTTTTGGAAAGAGCGATTCATCAGTGGTCTACCCTCTCTATTCGCAGACAATGTGAGGACCAAGATTAGAGATCACTGTGATGGCAAAATCCCTTATGGTGAAATGAAATATGGAGATATTGCCAGTTTTATCAATGTCGTAGGTTTAGAACTCTGTACTGACCTCAAGCTCAAGAGTCAACCTAAGAAACATAAGTTAACTACTAGAGCTGAGTTAGGAAGTTTTTGCCGAGACTTTGGTTTTGGCAAGACTGATTCTCCTCTTCCAAGGTTGCTAGAAAAACTAGTAAGAAGTCTATTCATGAGTCGAGGAAATCAAAACCTAGTACTTCTGCAGACAAACCAAGGAAGAAGTTCAAGAAGTGCCGACCTTCAAAAAAGGAAGACATTTGCTGGAACTGCGGTAAATCAGGTCATAGAGCCAACCAATGAAGTCTTCTCGTAAGAAGAAAAAGATAAATCTCTTAGGTTTGGATGATGACACCAAGGAGAAACTCTTTTCTATCCTCCGAGATACTGATTCCTCTTCTGATTACTCTTCCTCAGATAAGTATAGCCACGAAGAAAATATCAATGTCGCATATGAAACTGATGAAAGTCAGTCTGGGAATGATTTCTCTTGTGAAGGTGTCTTTTGTGATTGTACAAAAAAACACTATTCAAGTGATTACTAAGGATTCTAAAGAAGTTCTCTTTGATATCATTGACAACATCAAAGATGATGAGTCTCGTGCTAAGCACCTTCTCGGATTGAAAAAGATTATTCTCAATTCGCAAGAAAAGAAATCTTCTAGGTCCGTAGAACCTTTCTACATGAAGGCTATCATCTCCAGATTTGATAAGCCCTCAGAACCCTCTATCTCTGACTTGCGAAAAGAGATGAACACTCTTAAGCAGGAAGTCAGGGAGATTAAATCTCTCCTAGAAAAGGTCGCAATTGATACTCTTACCTCTCAAGTCCTTCGAGATGTGTCATTGAGCAACAATAAGGGGAAATCAGTTGCTTTTCCATACACGTATCATCTCCCTAATTTCCTAGGAGAACATTTTGAGTCTAATTCTCGTCCAGAATCCCAAAATAGCCGCTCTGGCCAAGCCCTTCCCTTTTACTTTCTGTTAAATTTCATTTTGTTTGTGATACTGTTTAACTTGGTATCAGAGCCGCTCTGGCCAAGCCCTTCCCTTTTCCTTTCTGTTAAATTTCATTTTGCTTGTGATCCTGTTTAACTAAGAGGACATGTAGGTATTTATAAACCTTTGATAAAATGAAGTAAAAATTATCTGAACCTTATTATTCTCTTGATCTAGTAACTTCATAATTTGTTCTAGCTTAACTCAGGACTCTAGACAGTAACTTTTTAACATGAATAATCAAAATATTTTGAACTCTGTTAATTTATCTTCTCTGGCAACTCAGATTGCCTTAACTGAAAGTATTTTGGATAACTGGAGTATCCCTGAAGAACCTTTTAACAAGATCTACCAGATAGGTCATTTTAATCTTATTAAAAGACATAATATTAAAGACCCCAATTTTGTACCTGGCTAGGTTCTTCCTTAACCCCTCGGGCTACCACCTGTGATAGGATCGTCCCTGGCTAGGTGATGCTTCCACCCCTCAGGCTACCACCCATTAAAAACTATATACTTTATCTTTCAATTTCTTTTGAGGTGATTCTTTTGGTGGTCAAAATATTGGAGATTTAAGGTTGTATATACAACATATGACATGTAGATAATCATACAAGACAGTATGGCAATGAAGAGAGTATGTTACATAACTAAGTAATGTGTATGAGATGAAACAACTCGTGAACTTTACTTAGAAACTGAAATTCATGTGACGTGGTATCCATGTACAGATGTAGATTCAAAATTGATTATGTATGGAAACATATGAACATGTAAAGGAAAAAGGAGACATAATTAATTGTTGTGTTGGAGTTGGTAAATGCCTTATTGTACCAAGGAGGACTCTATGTTTCATGTCAAATAATACGAAATCAAGTAGCCTTACATACCTTATTGTACTTCCCTCAAATATTCGTCTAAAGCATATTAGGCAATACGACTAGTATTAGCAGCAATACAACACTTCTAGGCGGTCCAATATCATAAAAAAATTAACATACGGATAGCAAGCTTACAATTATCCCCTCCAAAGGCATTCCTTCAATCTTGTCACTTATAATCGTACTTTCTTGCAACCATTCTTATGTGCACATCATATAAAACTCATTTCAGACCCTTAATAGTCTTACAACAACCCAAAAAGCATAACACATAACAGTCCTACACAACCTACAAATGGAGAGCATAATGTTAGCCCCCCCCCCCCCCCCCCCCCGCCGCTCGCCTCCCCCGGCGCGCCACCCCCCCCCCCCCCCCGCTACATTTCGACGTCGACAATTCCAAACCTATTCCAACTCTAACCAAACTTATACAACAATATTTACACATACAAACAGTGATAATATAGTCTTAGAACATCATCCAAGAAGTCATGAAGGACGTGAGCCAATAGCTTTTCATCCAACAGCCCACAAATTCCAGTAAACATTACACTTAAGATAGTACAATAAAACTCATTATTTAAATGAAACCAAAATTAGGGAAGAAACCTTAGGGTAACATGTATAACTCAAACCATGTTAAGAAAATCAAATTCTCTTAATCATACAGCCCACAAACCATATAGAAGTCATTAAAACAAAAGGAAAGTGTGCAACAATTTTCTGAACAAATGTTGTCCAGAATATCCAGCATAACATACTATCATATACTTCTTGATTTTCATGAAGAAACCTTACTAAAAACACAACTATAATCACTTAACTTTATCTTCAAAGTTGAGATCCTCCTTAAGAACCCTAAAATATCCTTTTGGATACTGCTCAAGGTCGATAAATGTTGAGAGTAAACTTAGAGAGTAAAGCTGTTTTGTTTTCTATGCAAGTGGAGAATTATTGGGGAACTGTTTTGACCCCTTTTATAAAGCTATTTGGCCGAATTTCTTTTGACCTCTTGACCCACTAATACCTCATATACTTAGTCTGATTAGTCCGCAGCTAGTTCTCCAAAATTGGGCCTAAATGCGCATCAAATCTGATGGACCTTGGCTGCCAATTTCCAGCTTTCTCCTTAGTTGGTTTTTGGCCCAAATAGCCAAGTGGTTTGTGTTACACTTGGGCCCTTCTTACATTCTTTTTGGAATGAAAATAAGGTCCATTTATGATGCTAAAACATGGGATAAAATTACACCCTTAAAATGAATTTTATTTGTAATCGAACTTGGGCACATTCGACGTCGGACCTCGTCTCCGTTGAGCTAGCACATTTAAGCTAAGCAAGTAAGTGACTCACCTACTAGATTATTAAGTCATACAAACACCTTAATTCTCTTACTTTCTTTAGGGCTGTGATATCCTCAATTTAACATAAAACACATATACACTTGACCCTCTTATGCGTTAGATGTCCATATCGCCCACTAACATGAGATTCAAGCACTTTCAAGAATTGACGCTAATTTGACCAAATCATATCATGATTCATTTCAATAGCATTAGTACATATAAAATATGGGTGTTAAACCTATCCAAGGGGTGATAGTCCTTGGCTTGCACTACAATAGTCGGTCCTTACACTCGTATTATGTTTTAGATAAGTATGGTTTTACTTCAGGCATCATTCATACATGCCATATTGTTAGTATGCTATTCATTGCTTATGATTATGCATTTTGCTTATGATGCCTATCCATTGTTGGATTGCATCCTACATATTTAGTAATTTCAAATGTACTAACGCATACTTTATGCCTACATGATATCACCATGTAGGAACCGGAGCTCCTATTGATTCTCTTCGTGGCTAGACGGATTGTTCAATTAGCTTGGTAAGTCCTTAAGTCCGGGGATAATATATATCTTCTCTTAAGCTTATGTTTAGACTATGGCTTGTATGTTTGGATTACCGATTATTATAATCATGAGGGTGAGCCCGGTTGCTTATCTTGGCCCCCGTTCTTATCTATGTAGTAAAGGTGTTGTTGGACACGATATGTATCTATGTTATGAGCTTTGACTCTCTTGTTTTTTGATGTCTAAGATATGAAAGTTCACCCCTAGTCCCATTTCCCCTTATTTATTCTTATTTCTTATTGTTATTTCAATTGCTTCTACAACCAAGGATATGTAATGATATGCTATGAGGCTTGTTTGGGGTTCCTTCGGGTTCCCCATTCGCCAGTCACGTCTAGGCCCTAGGCTTGGTTGGTGACACCAGGGTGGATAGAATAAGAAGAGTTATGGGCCTCATCAAGGATCTTTTCTATCAAACCATCAACACACGGTGCACACAACCTATCTTGGTACCTAAGGGCACCATCTTCCCCTTGGGAGAAAACCTCCACCTTGCCCTCTTTCACCAAGGCCTTCAATTCTAATAAGGAAGGATCAAAATCTTGTTTTGCCATCACCTCATCAACCAAGGAAGACTTAGAAAAATCAACAACCATACCACTATTACCAACCTCTTCCAACCTAACCCCCCAACCTAGCAAATCAATGCACTCCCTAGCCACCTCTTTATCACCACTATCAACATGAGCTAGGCTACCAATAGACACCCCACTCAAGGCATCCTCCATATCATTTGCCTTACCAAGATGGTAATGCATACTCATATCATAGTCTTTAAGAAGTATAGTCACCTTCTCTGTCTCAAGTTGAGATCTTTTTGAGTGCAGACATATTGGAGGCTTTTATGATCGGTGAACACATCAACATGCACCCCATACAAATATTATCGCCAAATTTTCAAAGCAAATACTACGAAGGCCAATTCAAGATAATGAGTAGGGTAATTCTTTTCATGCACTTTGAGTTTCCCAGAAGCATATAACCTTACCATTTTGCATTAGCACATGACCCAAACCAACTCTAAAAGCATCACAATACACCACAAATCCCTCAACCCCATCCAGTAATGACAATATAGGAGATGACACAAGCTTAACTTTCAAGCTTTGGAAACTCCTCTCACATTGGTTGGTCCACATAAACCTAGCCTTCTTTTGAGTCAATTTTTCCATAGGGGAAGCAATAGAAGAGAACTCATTTACAAACCTCCGATAATAACCCGCTAATCCCAAGAAGCTCTTAATGTCTGATGGAATCAATGGTCTAGGCCAATTTTTGATAACATCGGTCTTCTTATGATCCACTTTAATACCATCCCCTGACATCACATGCCCTAGGAAGACAACCTCCCTCAACCAAAATTCAAACTTTTCATATTTAGTAAACAATTTCTCCTCCCTCAATCTTTGGGACACACCATAAAATGAGCCCTATGATCCCCCTAACAACAAGAATAGATCAAAATATCATCAATTAAGACCACAACAAAGGAATCAAGGTAGGGTTTAAAGACCCTATTCATTCGGTCCGTAAAGATGGTTGGTGCATTACTCAACCCAAAAGACATCAACATAAATTCATAATGCTCATACCTAGTTTGGAAGGTTGTCTTGGGAATGTAACACTCCCTCACCTTCACTTGATGATACCCGAACCAAAGATCAGTCTTAGTGAAGTAGCTAGCCCCTTGCAATTGTTCAAGCAAATCATCAATTCTCGGAAGAGGATATCTATTCTTGATGGTGACCCTATTGAGTTGCCGGTAGTCAATACACATCCTAAGGGACCCATCCTTCTTTTTTACAAACAATACCGGTGCACCCCAATGTGATTGGCTAGGCCTAATGAGCCCCTCCTCAAACGAGTCACTCAATTGCTCCTTCAACTCTTTCAACTCCGCCGAGGCCATATGGTAAGCGGGAATAGAAATGGATTGAGAATCGAGAAGGAGGTCTATGTCAAAGTCTATTTCCCATTACGGAAGGAACACCGGGAAGGTCATTTGGGAAGACATCAAGAAACTGATTTACAACTGGAACCGACTCTATGGGAAGAAATTTAGATTCCACATCCCTAACCCTTACAAGATGGTAAAGACATCCCTTAGAGATCAACTTACGGGCTTTAATGTAAGAGATGAATCTACCCTTGACCACCACATCTTAACTCTACCACTCAAGGATGGGTTCACTTTGAAATTGGAATTTGACCGTACAAGTTCTACATTCAATAGAAGCATAGTATAAATGCGACCAATCCATCCAAAGAAAAATATCAAAATCAACTATGTCTAACTTAACAAGATCACAAGGCAATATTTTATGCAAGACGCAAATATGACAATTTATATAAACTTTTCTAGCAATAATATATGCACCAATAGGAGTAGACATCTCATATGACTCATGCAACAACTCGAGGTCAACATGGAACTTTTTGGTATCATAGGGGGTACAAAAGAAAGAGTGGCACTCGGATCAATTAATTCATAAACATCAAAGTCAAAGATTTTCAACATACTAGTTACAACATCGAGGACCTCATCCACCCCTTGCCTCCCATACAAAGCATAAAACTAATTGTCACTTGGGGCACCATCTAGTTGGCCACCTCTCCCCAAAGGAACTGGATTAGCACCTTGTGGATGAACCTCCTTGCCCTTGTTGCGATTTTTGAGGGCAATCCACCTTTTTGTGGCCCACTTCTCCAAAATCAAAGCATGCACTAGTATCTCTCAAGTATGGGCCCTTATGAACTTTACCACACCTTAGACACACCTCATTGCGAACCACAACACCATCACCAAGGGTCCTTGGGAATTCTTTGGCAAATTCCCTATTAGAAGCATGAGAGGAACCTTGGCCTTGGTGGATCCCCCTTTTGGAACTTTCCCTAGAAATTGACCCTTTTGGCCTCATGAGCCCTCCTCTTCTCAATTTCTCCTCTTCCATTTGCTCGGCATAGGTCATCAAACGTGACAAGCCTATATCACTAATAAACATGGCAAATCGGCACTTCTCACTAAACAAGTCGGACACACCCATCACAAATTTATTCATCATAGATCTTGAGTTAGACACCAAATGTGGAGCATATTGGGCTATCCCTTTGTTTTGGTAGGCCGCCAACTCTGCCTTATCCTCCGACCACACCCCCATGGTAGACAAAATCCTATAAACCTCATCAATAAATTCTTGAGGGTACTCACTCACCCATGACCGTTGGAATTTCGAGAGATTCATTCTCATAAAGTCTCTCACCTGAGAGGCCAGTGTAGGAGCATGAGGGGCTTGGGTCCCTTGATTGGCTTGATTAGCCACCACTTGTGCAAGCAAGGTGAGAGCATCCCTAAGCTCTTCATTGGTTGATTGCTCCTAGGGCGTGCGAGCTCATCTTCCCCATCTGTTAGGCATAATCTAGCATAGCAAAGTACAAGCATTAGGGGAGGAAAGCTTACTTCAACTTTACAGCATGACTTAGAACACAAAAAAGGGAAACATTTCCTAAAATGACTCAAAGACACCTACTCAGAGTCGTGGTACACAACACAACCATGAATAGGACTCTAATCAATGTTGTGTGTTGGACTCTGAGGATCTAACAACCTAGGGCTCTGATACAATCTTTGTCAGGACACAACCCTAGGGCCTAGATGTGACCGACGAATGGGGAACCCGAAGAAACCCCATACAAGTCTCGTAGCATATCATTACATATCATTGGTTGCATAAGCAATAAAATATAGCATTCAGAGATAGGAATAACAAGGAAAATAAGACTAAGGGTAAACTTCCATATCATAACATCAAGGAACAAGAGAATCAGGACTCATAGCATAGATACGTAACATGTTCAACAACACCTCTACTACATAGTTAAGATAAAACAAGCAATCAGGCTCACCCTCGAGTAATATTCATCAAAACCTATCATCAAATCTTACAATAGACCTTGTTCTCATAGCTGAAAACATAGCAAATAATCACAATTTTCATAAGCCCCAACAGACAATGCAGTAATTTTCATAATAATAAAGACCCATTTGTAAATCAACTTTAAATAATACAAATTAGAGTAAAAGAAAGCTTGGGTATATGGGTGAGAGGAACCCACGAAAGAAACCCACATACCTTAGCTATGGAGATGAACTTGATGAAGATTGGAGATGGAGACTTGAAGCTTGAGTGCAATCCTTTCCAGAAAAGGTTTTGAGACTTGAGTTTAGGAGTAAAATATTTGGTGAAGTCTTTGAATAAGTATTGAGAAATGTTTTGAATAATATGAGGATGAAAATGGCTAAGTGTAGGTATTTTCATGCTTGGGAACACTTAGGACCAAGACATAAAAGTTTGGACTGAAGTCAAAAATCTGCACCAGTTTTAATAATGGTTCACGTCACGGAAGGGGTACGTAAACCCCACTAGAAATTGCATCTTTGGAAAATCAAAATTGCTAATTATTTTTTCTTAAATTGGGGTTAGACTCATCTTCCACTCAAAATGACCCCCTAAACAAAAATATGAAGTTAGATTTTTGATATCTCATAGATTTTGAGTTATATGGAAATTACAATTCTGGGCACTTTTGAGAAACATTTTCGGGTACTTTTTGATGTCATCACAATTTATACATGTCATATTGTTATTATGCTATTTATTGTTATGCATTTCGATTATTTTAACAATCTCTTATTGCATTGCATCCTACATACTTAGTATATTCAAATGTACAAACACATACTCTATGCCTGTATGATGTTACCGTGTAGGGACCAGAGCTCCATTTGGTCATCACCATCCTCCGCATGGCTAGTGCTATCTAATCAAGCTAGTTGATTAGATAATGTCTTTGATCTTATGCTATATATTAAGACTAGCTTTTTTTCTTTGATATATGTTGACTATGAGGGTAAGCCCGATTGCCTATCTTGGCCCCGGCTAAGTATCAATGTAGTAGAGGTGGTGTTGGAGATGATTTGAATTTTGCTATGAGCCTTGACTCTCTTGTCTCTTGATTTTTATATTATGGAAGTTTCCCTTAGTCCCTTTTCCCTTATTTATATTCTTTCAATGCTATCTAATTGCTATCGCGACCAAGGATGTTTAATAATATGCTATGAGGCTTGTTTGGGCTTCCTTCGGGTTCTAATTTGCTAGTCACAACTAGGCCCTAGGTCTGAGCCATGACAAAGATGGTATCAAAAGCACTAGGTTGTTAGATCCTCGAATTCCAATACACCATGCCGATTGGAGACTTATTCATCGTTGTGTTGTGCACCACAACTATGAGTAAGAGCCAATAAGACATTTTAGGAAATGTTTCCGTTCTTCATGGTCAATTTCGTGCTATAGGAAATGTTTCCCCCCTAATGATTGTTCTTTGATATACTACATCATACCTAACAAAAGAGGAAGAAGTGCCCGCACTCCCGAGGAACAACCGGCTCCTCCCACTCCTTAAGAAGGGGGACCAGTTTATGAAGAGTTCCAGGATGCTCTCAATTTACTAGCTTAAGTCGTGGCTGATCAAGTCAACTAAGGGGCATAATCTCCTCAAGCTCCTACTCTGGCATCTCGAGTGAGGGACTTCATGAGGATGAATCCGCTGAAGTTCTACGGTTCTAAAATGGATGGGGACCCTCAAGAGTTCATTGATGAGGTTTATAAAATATTGGTTATAATGGGTGTGAGATCGGAGGAGAAGGCGGAGTTGGCGGCTTACCAACTCAAGTAGGTGGAAAAAATATGGTTTACTTAATGGAAGAAGAAGAATGGGAACAATAATATGGTGCTATGGGAGGAGTTTAAGTTGTCCTTTCTTAACTAATTTTTCCATTTTGATCTTATGGAGGCAAAGATGATGGAGTTCATGAATTTGAAGCAAGGGTCAATGAGTGTAAGGAAGTATGCCCTCAAGTTCAACCAACTTTCTATATATGCTCGCCACTTGGTGACTGATCCGAGGTCTAGGATGAATAAATTTGTAATGGGTGCATCCGATTTGGTGAACGAGAAGTGCTGATCCGCTATGTTTATTGGTGAAATGGATTTGTCCCACTTGATCTGAGGTCTAGGATAAATAAATTTGTAATGGGTGCATCCAATTTGGTGAATGAGAAGTGTCGATCCGCTATGTTGATTGTGAAATGGATTTGTCCCACTTGATTGGTGAAGAGGAAACAATGAGAACTAGAAGTGGTAGAGAGGTTAAGAGGGCCCGTGGTGAAGGAAAGTTCCAAAGTCCCAAAGGTCGTTGTGGTGTGGTACCTTATGCTAGGTGCCCAAAATGTGATAGATTCCATGATGACCCATGCTTGAAGAAGACCAATGCTTGTTATGGTTGTGGGGGGATGGGTCACGAGATAATAGATTGTCCTCTTAGGCGCAACAAGGGCAAAGGTGATGATATTGATCAAGAAGGTTCTCCAAGATGTAAGGGGTTCTACACCCTTTAAATAAGGCATGGAGGGTATGAGGTGCCAGATAATGTTATCGGTAAGTTGTAGGTTCTTTTTATTTTATTGTGCATGCTTTGATGGTTTCGAGGGTCTCTATTCCTTTCATTATTACTTTTTGTTTCTTGTAAGATTTGGTTGTGTGAGTTTATTGGTGCTAGAAAGGATTATAAGGGTTACTCCACGATCTTGTTACATAAAGTCTTTTCTTGTGATTTTGGTTGTATTTGTTTGATGGGGTGGAGGTCTTGGGGTGGCTTGGGTACACACATATCATGTTTCCAATGGGTGTAGGATCCGTAAGGTTTTAATATGATTGTTAAGGATGAATGATCTATTTGGTCAACTACAATGGGTTAGTCACTTCTCTAAGATTGACTTGTGGTTCGGGTTTTGTGCCCAAGTGAGGGTGAGGGTAGGTGATGTCCCTACATGTCCTTTTGGGCAAGGAGTGTGAGTTTTGAGTATTGGTAGATTTGTTTGGTTGACTTGTGCACTGACTATTTTTATGGATTTCATGAATAGGGTCTTAAAACCCTACCTTCGCATATTTGTGGTGGCCTCTAGTGGTGGAGCATTGATTTATTTAGAGCTTGTTAATCATTTGGGAGTGGTGTTGCAAGTCTTGGGGGATGAGATGTCATTTGCCAGATGTGATAGGTGTGAATTGAGGGTAACAAGAAGGTGGTTAGAACTCCTTAAGGATTATGATATGAGTGTGCATTATTCCTCGATGAGGCTAACATTATGGTCAATGCTCTAAGGAGGGTGCCTACGGGTAGCCTAGCATATGATGATGATGGTGGCAAAGAGGTAACTGAAGAGGTCCATCGGTTGGCTAGATTGTGAGTTAGGATGGAGGAAGTTGAGAGTAGTAGGGTAGTGCTCATGATGGTTCCAAATCTTCTTTGGTAGAAGAGGTCTAGATTAAGAAAGGGTTTGATAACACCTTATTATAGTTGGAAGTTTTGGGTTGAAGGATGGTACAGTGGAGGTTGTCTCCCAAGGGGGAGATGGTGGGTTATGGTACCAAGTAGACTATGTATATTTAAGGTTGGCAATTAGGTTAAGGTTTGTAGGTACGTATAGAGTATTGAGTAGGATTGATGAGGTTGCATGCGAATGGGAATTGCCTAAGGATATAGATATGGTTCGTCTAGTTCTTCATGTTTCTAGGTTGAGGGGATATGTTGGTGATTCAAGTGTTATAGGACTTTTTGACGTTTTGGGTGTTGTGGATGATAAGTTAACTTAGGAGAAGGTTCCCATGGAGGTATTGGACGGAAGGGTGGAAAATATGATTAATAAGGATTGGGTGTTCGTCAAGGCCCTTTTGGATGAATTGTGAAGCGGAAAGTGCCTCTTGGGGAGACGGAGCAGGCATGAACGAGCAATATTTGTATCTCTTATGTTGTATTCAAGCTTATGATAACATGTCAGTCCTTTTTATGATTTCAAGTCCTATGTTCCATCCCATATGTCATTTGCATGCATTAACATTTATGTTGACAAGTTCATGATGATTTTGACACTTGCATTGAGATTTTGAAAATGGTGTTTAAAGTATGTTGTTCCATTCTTGTTGGGGCAGATTTCTTCATGATTACTCTTCTCGTGTACATTTCATTGACATTCGGGGACAAATCTTCCAAAGGGGGAGATATTGAAACGACACCAAAAGTTCCCGAAAATGTGCCTTGGAAGAGCCCGGAATCATAATTTCCATATATCTCAAAATCCATGTGTGATATCAAAAATCCAACTTCATATTCTTGTTTAGGGGGTAAACTTGAGTGGGGAATGGGCCTAACCCTAATTTTAGAGCAAATGAATCGCAATTTCATTTTTCCAAAAATCAATTTCCAGTGAGGATTGCGTGATACTGGCACGACGCAACTCAATGTTAAAAATGCCCAGTTTTATTAGTTCGGTCCAAGGCTTTTAGGTATTGGGACTAAGCTTTCCTATATGTTAAAACACCTATACTTAGCATTATTTCATCCTCATATCATTCAAGACTTCCCAAATACTCTCTCAAATACTTAGACAATATTTCATCTCCAAATTCCAAGTCCCAAAACCCATCCGGATCTTAAGGTTCTCATTCAAGCTTCAAGTCTCCATCTCCAATCTTCTTCAAGGATTCCCAAAAGTCAAGGTATGTGGGTTTCTTTCATGGGTTCCTTTCACCCATGATACCTAAGTCTTCTTTTTCTTAAAATTGCATGATTTAAAGTTTATTTACTCATGGGTCTTATGTATTATGAGTTTCACTACACAATAAGTTGGAGTTTCATTAAATTATGGTTGTTTTAGCATGTGTTGAGCTATGAATCTATGATTTATTGTGAGATTTGATAAAGGGTTTTGATGTATTGCTTGAGGGTGTTACCAAGTATCTATTGATGGTTTCACATTAAATTTTCTATCATGATTATACTCTTGAATTGCATGGTATTACACTAGCATTACACACCCACCAAGTATTTGATAAAATGTCCGGTTATTAATTCTTGAGTTGTTGAAGGCCTAATGCTTGGCATATGAGATATATGACATTATGGTGATGAAAGTAATGTAATATTATGATGATTTCTTGAAAAGTATCCCTAGGATTTCATGTGACCATACCTTGTTGAGGGGTGGCTTGCCTTGACCATTATGATAGAGGGTGTAAAGTCCATTAACCATGTTAAGGGGTTGATACCTTGACCACTATGATGGAGGGTATGAAGTCCATTAACCATGTAAGGGATTGATACCTTAACCACTATGATGGAGGGTGTGAAGTCCATTAACCTTGTTAAGGGGTTCATACCTTGACCACTATGATGGAGGTTGTGAAGTCCATAACTTTGTTAAGGGGTTGATACCTTAGCCACTATGGTGGAGGGTGTGTAGTCCATTAACCTTGTTGAGGAGCTGATAACTTGACCACTATGGTGGAGGGTGTGAAGTCCATCTACCGATTGAGGGGAATATACCTTGATCATCCTCCAAGGGGGTGCTAAGCCTTGGAATTCGAGTACTAGTATGCTTGGTATATGATGATGGTCTCTTCTTATATATGTAAGATGTTCTATATAAGCATGTTTTACTTTAAGCATAATTCATACAAGTCATTTTGTTATAATGCTACCTGTTTCTCATGATTATGCATTTCGATTATGTTGCCTATCTCTTGTAGCATTGCATCCTACAAGCTTAGTACATTCAAACATACTAATGTGTACTCTATGCCTACGTGATATTTCCATGTAGGGATCGGAGCTCCATTTGGTCATCACCCTCCTCCATATGGCTAGTTGTATCTAATCAAGCTAGTTGGTGAGTCCTACATTTTGAGGGCAATTTCTTTTATCTTATGCTATGTATTCAGACTCTCTCTTTTTCTTTGATGTATGTTGACTTTGAGGGTGAGCCTGAATGTTTGTCTTGGCCCCCGCTAAGTATCTATGTAGTAGAGGTGTTATTGGATACGATGTGTAATTATGCTATGAGCCTTGACTCTCTTGTCTCTTGATTGTTTATATTATGGAAGTTTCCCCTTAGTCCCTTAGCCCTTATTTCTATTATTTCAATGTTATTTAATTGCTTCTTCGACCGAGGATGTGTAATGATATGCTAAGAGGCTTATTTAGGGTTCCTTTGGGTTCCCCATTCGCTGGTCATGACTAGTCCCTAGGTTCGGGTCATGACACCTCTCACTAAGGCATTGGAGAAAATGCTAGGACATGCGATGTTTAAGAAGGATTTGGTTACAAAGAAGTGCACTGTTAGTCAAGAGCTCACCTAAGAGCTTCAACATTGCAATGCAATTGTCACAAGGTCCTTGGTGCAAAACTAGAAGATCCCGGTGCTATTACCATACCCAACACTATTAGAGATATGGTGTTCACAAGGGCATTATGTGATCTCAGTGCCAGCTTAAATCTAATGCCCCTTGTGATATTTAAGAAGCTAGGACTGGGAGCCCCTACTTCAACGAGTGATATCACCCAAGTTACACCTCTTTTTTAGGATAAAGGGGTTGTTGTCAGGAAATAGAAACTAACCAAGGTTAGGACCAAATCCAAGGGAATACACAATCTCAAGAGAATTTAATTATTGTAATTTGAGTGATTAACCAATAGAAAAGTAAACTTAAATAACACAAGAGTGAAATCAATATTGGGAGAAACTAGGGTATTGTATTCCCCATGATTCCCTAATGCAGCACTTTATATAGAATTCATCATGTATATAACCTTATTTCATTATCGTATAGTCAATCATATCATATCTCATGCTTTGAACTTTCATTTCCACAAGAAACCCTAGCCGGACATTTTATTAAACACTTGGGGAGTGTAATGGGGTAAAAGACCATGTAATTTAGAGATAAAATCATGCAAGAAAACTATTGTAAAACCATCAATCAACACCTTGCAATACCCCTAAGACATTCACATCAAAACCCCTTATCAAATCAAGCATTAGATCCAAGATTTAGATCTCAAAACATGATGAAACAGCAATACTTTCATGAACTAAAATCACTGTGCCGTAAATTACTCAATATACAAGACTCATATGTAAAATCAACTTTAAATCATGCAATATTATTAAAAAGAGGATTTAGCCACCATAAGTGGAATGAACCAATAGTTCAACACCACATACGTTGACTTTGGAGAACCCTTGAAGAAGACTATAAATGGAGACTTGAAGCTTAAATGAGATCCTTGATGAAATCCTTAATATTGGTATTGAGTTTTGGGACTTGAATCTTGAAAGAAATTTTAGTCTAAGTGCTTGAGTGAGTGTTGGGGAATGTTTAGGATGATATGAGGGTGAAATAAGAATAAGTTTAGGTATTTTCATGCATGGGAGGATCTAGGTCCAAGACTTAAAGTCTTGGACCCGAAAGAGAAAATTGGCCAAAATGACACTAGGGCGCATCGCGCCCCAGACGCAGATCTCCAATATTTTCAGCTCACTTGAAATATTTGTAATTCATTTTGGTTTCTCTAAAATTGAGGTTAGACCCTTTTTCCCCTAATTTGGACCCCATAAACAAGAATATGAAGTTGGATTTTCGAAATAATGAACGGATTTTAGATATATGGAAAATAAGATTCCAGGCATTTTCGAGGCACATTTTTAGGCACTTTTTGTGGTCATTTTAATATCTCCCCCTTGGGAACATTCGGCCCCTAATGTCAAAGAAACATATAAGAGAAGAATAATCATAACAAGATCAGTCCCAACAAGAATGCAACAATACACTTTAAAACTCCATTTTCAAAATCCCAACATAGGTGTAAAATCATCATAAACTTGTCAACTTAGACATGAATGCATATGAATGACATAGGGGCGAAAACATGAGACTTGGAATCATACAAGGGCGCTTGATATGTCATAATAAGCTTGAATAGAGTGAAAGAGATATGGATATTGCTCCTCCATGTCTGTACGGCTCCGAGAAACACATATGAATAGACAACTCTTCAAAAGGACCTTAACGAACACTACATCATTATCAATCAATCAATTGCTCCACTCATCCATCCAACACCCCCATCGGGACCTTCTCCTAAGCCAACTTACCCTCCATAACATCCAAAACCTCAAAGAGCTCTATAACACTAGAGTGACCAACACAACCCCTTAACGTAGAAGTATGCAGAACCAGACAAACCATATCTACACCCAAAGGCAATCCCCAAAATTTAAGAAATCTTTACCAACCTCCCTCTACACTTTATAAGGACTCACAAACCATAAAATCAACTCCCTCCTTACTAAAGAAAACCTCACTCCTCATGAGTAAAACATCTGGATTGACCTAACAAGGCCATTTCTCACACTTCATACCATCCAACCGGGGACATACAATGCTTACTATAAGGGCTTGTTATAATCATTAACCTAGGAAGTTCCAACCCTTATGCAACCTCTCCAATTTCCCCTCTAAACCCTATAAAGGCCCACAAACCTTAACCCGATTGCCAACCTTAAACACATCTAACCCACATGGTACCATGGACCACCATCTCCCATTTGGGAGATAACCTCCACTCTACCATTTCTCCACCCAAAGCTTCCAACTCTAATAAGGAGGAATCAAGGCCTTGCTTAAACTAGACCTCTCAACCAAAGAAGATTTGCAACCACCAAAAACACTACACTACCACTCTCAACTTCCCTCAACCTAACTTCAAATATGACCAACCGATGGACCCCACTAGTCTCCTCTTTACCACCATTATCCTTGCACACTAGACTACATAGAGCACCAATCACAACACTAGCCCTACCGGAGAAACTAATGCACACTCCTACCATAAACCTTAAAGAATTCTAACCGCCTTCTTGCTATCCACAATGCACACCTATCATATCTAGCAAACATCCTCTTAGCCTCCAAGACTTGCAATACCACCCCCAAATAATTCACCACCTCTAAATAAATGAATACTTCATTACTAGGGACCACCGCAAACATACCAAGATAGGGTTTTAAGACTCTATTCAAGAACCCACAAACATCACCGGTGCATAAGTCAACCAAACAACTCCATCAATACTAATAATGCTCACTTGGGGACAAAGCTCAAACCAAAGATCAATCTTAGTGAAGCAACTAACCCATTGTAATTGACCAAATAGATCGTCTATCCTTAACCATTACATCAAAATCTTATGGGTTCTACACTCATTAAAACATGTTATAAATGTAGCTCAAACTACTCCAAGACCCCCAATATAACAAGTTAAGTCGTCATCCCACATGAATACTTATAATATGCATGTACAAACATTCAAAGAAGCAATAGTCATTTTCCAAATCATTTTAATGCACAATTGGGCTTAAAAGCCAAACACCATTCATAATAATTCATACTTAGGCCTAAATTCCAAAATCATAATTTCACAGTCATAGTACTCATGCAGAGCAATAGCCCATTCATATACAAAATCGTTCACTCACCCAAAATGCTTAAAGAGCCAAAATCAAAGACATATATGTGATCACAATATTGTCATAACCTCCCTTTTATCAAAATTATACCATAAAATGAAATTGGGCTTACCCATATCATAATTTTTTTCAAAATAATTCGTATACATAAATGCATATGCTCTGAACAATGAGAAAATGACATAGGTAATTAAGACTCCACTTAAAATCAACATTTATATTATGAAGTTGAAGTGAAAACGTATTTAATTTCATATTTAAATCCATAGTGTAATCTCTCATCCATAAATCATTCAAAAAGGGAACATGCATACTTATAACTTCATGAAACCAAAGTAAATCCTTATATAATGGCTTAAATCACATTGAAATCATCAAATAAACACTACTCATGCATCAATAGAATTTTAGGAATCATAATATTCAAAACCCTAAATTAAAGTAAGCAAAATCCATGTAGGTTTTCTTGGAAATAATTTTGGGTCTGGTTGATTGGAAGGGATCAAGGATTAACCCACATACACATGAATCCTACTAGCACCAAGGAATAACACAAGAATTCGCAACACCCGGACCTATCAAATCAGCCTACTCAAAATGTCAGTCACAACATGACCTTACTTAGGGTCAACTAAGTCATAGGAGTAACAACGGAAGAGAACATACTCACAATCTCTGACAACAGCCCGCTAAACTCAAGAAGCTCCTAACATCCAAGGGAGTCAAGGTCTAGTATAATAGCTAATCACCTTCATCTTAATAGGGTCCACCTTAATGCCATTACCCGATACCGCACGACCTAGGAAGGCAACCTCTTACAACCAAAATTTCATTTTTCATGTCTATCATCGAACCTTCTTCCTTAAACTTTGGAGTACTACCCTAAAATGACTCACATGCACTACTTCACTAGGGAAAGAACCATCATATCATCACTAAAACCACCATAAACCTATTAGGGTAAGGACTAGAAATCTTAATAATGAGAATTATAGCGATAAGGGGGGTATTAGACAAAGAAAAAGACATTACCCCAAATTTAAAATATCGTAAAGGACATTCAAGGCCTCATCTATCACTAATGACAATTCTATAAACAACCAACTTAGGTTCAACTCCTCCAATTCTCACAAGATTAAAGATGCAGCCCCTTAGAGTCCAATTGCACCTTAAGTGAAGAATGGACCTACCTCCTTTGCTACCACTTGACAACCTCCCATTCAAACACAGGTTCATTAGGGAGTCGAATTCTAAATCTAGGGTTCCCACCATCCATGGAGATACAATATGTATGCAACTATTCCATCCCAAGTACAACATCAAAATCCACCACATCAAATCCAACAAGCCATAAAACAAGACCTAATGCAATACAAATCCGGAACACCTATGAACTTTCTAGCAACAATATATCGAACCAATAGAATAGACACCAAAGATCCACACAACCACTTGGGCACACAAGAAGCCCCCCATCAACTAAAAGCATATACAAGAAATAGTGAAACTCAGTGATGTGCTATTAAAATACAGCACATTTGGTACTAGAAACAAGGAATTTTGTTAGTTCTTATAGCGATTTTTATGGTTTTGATGTGTTTTTGTGTTAATATTGCAGAAAGGTTATATTGGCATGATTTTGAAGAAAAGTTGTAGAATTTGCTAAAGCATAGGCCATATGATCCCACCTATGAGTCGTAGCTCAAATTATGAGTTGTAGGGTATATCATAGCAAGAATTAGAGAAAAAAATTCAGAAATCAGCCAAGTGAAGGTCACTCGTATGATTGCATCCTATAAGTCATAAGACATACTACGACTCCTATAGGTGGACTCGTAGCAATAATCAAAGAGCCAAAATGTTAGACCAAAAACTGAAGACCAAGAATATGAGAGAAACATATGAGTCACAGCTCAAGAAATGACTCATACCTATGAGTCGTACCAGTTTAATCTAAGATGCCAAGAACCTGATACAAGACTCTGACTATGACTCGTAGGCTATCCAATGAGTCGTACCTGCAGAACTTATCAGTTGCCATCTGTCTTTTCTATGTAAATTCTAGGGTTGTTTTCTAAATAATATATATAGTTTAAATAAGATTTTACAAAGAAAGAGACCAGTAGACAATAGAGAATCACATTTCGAATCTTTTCTTAGTTTTTTAGAGTAGTTTATTGCTTTTCTTAGAAATCCCATTTTGGGGAATGCAAATCTTGCTTTGTACTCATTGTTGATCAATCAAGCTTGTGGATTTGAAACTTGTGTGCTTATTTTCTTCATTGGTATTGGTAAAGTTCTCAACTATGTCTATTATTTGCATTCTTGTGTATTTTGCCTTAGCCAAAAGTAGTTAAGCACCCACAACTTGGGGTTGTGGGAACCATGCGTAGTTGACTTGAGATAACCTAGGTTTCTTGCATTTCCATGATTGGGGTTTTCCATGTAGTATCTATTTTCCTTCATTTTTATTGTTGTTTGGTAGTGGCCAATACCAAACCCCGCCTATTATCATGATCTGGAACAAAGTAGTGACGAATAGGAAAAGGGAAGTAGATAAAATAGTTCAACTCATGAGTTCTCATCTAATCAACCAAGCCTGACCAAGGGGAGGTTGACTAGGACAATAGGTAAGATTTAGTTGGCACGCCATTGTTGCCAACCAAGCACCATAGTGAAATCCGACCTTCACCTTCACAAGAAGGATAGAAGAACCTAAGTTACCATCCTGCATACAAATCACCAATTGTAGTTATGTTATCTATGGTAATCAAGTCGATGATCCATGGGGAACGCAATTTCCAACTTGTCCCCAAAATTGAGTGTTTCCTCACGTTATAATTACTGGTAGTTTTCTTTTGTTTTTGAATCACAAACTCCCCCCCCCCCACACACACACATTTAGAGACGGTAGTCATAAATACTAGAAATGTTTAGTGGTGAAGTCTTATAGTCAAGCCCTATATTCCCTGCGGATTCGACCTTAACCTCGATTAGGTTAATTGCTTACAACGACCGCTTTCTTATTGGAGCATGAACATCATAAGAAATTATAGTGTCGTTGTCAAGGAATACAGCTAGGTTTTGATTTAATTTCACTATTAGTTAGTTCTAGTGTTGACTTCTAGAGTCTCTTGTACTTTACTTTTGTTTTTGTTTTTGTTGTTTGATTTTAGGTGCAGGTTGGCTGGCACTATGACTGAACAAAAGTTCTACATTGCAAACAACCTGTTGGAAACTTTGTAGAGGCCTGCTCTGTTTTATGGGAGAGAGTCTGAATATCCCCAAATCCACATACAAAATTTCACTCAAACATTGAGAGGGGTCCTTAAGATAGGACATCCTGCTTGGGAGGCCATTGCTCTTTAGGTTATCCCCATGACTCTATGGAGTGAAGCAGTGGAATGGTGGTCAATTCTCCCACCTGATGTTTGCTCTAATTGGGGGGAAGTGCAGAGAGTCTTTCTCATGAACTTTTATAAGGAGTTCAACAAGAAAAAGATACAAAACAATATCAGTAATTTCAAAAGAGTGCCAGGGGAATTATTGGTAGTGGCTTGGGAAGATACAAGCAGTGCTTGGCAGCAAATGAAATCATGGTTTGAAGGATGATGAATTCGCAACTAGCTTCTACCAAGCATTAACTGCTGAACAATAAGGGCAGGCTGACGCATTGTTTGGAGGGAACTATTGGGATTTTGTAAGATGACCATTTAATGAGATCACCGAGCATATGAACAAGCTATCTATAGTTGCCCAAATCTACCAACTCTTTCAAGGACAAGTCGGACAATCCACTAGTGAGTTGAAGGGTGCCTCAAGTAAATCCAAGAGTGAGACTGTGGCAAATTGGCCGAGATTACCGCATCCACATTACATCACTAATAAGTTGACTGCAATTAAGTATATGCTTGAACAAGTCCTGACCAAGGTTAATGAGAAAGATGATATCATCCGAGAGATAAAGTTTTATGTCCTCAAATGTAACTATAAGGTGGAACAACAAACTATATCAGTACAAAGTCTTGGTGATAGGATAGAATAACTTGTCGAGCAAATAGATCTAGTGCAAGATGAGCAAACAAAGAGTAGAAGGAGCAGAAATGGTACTCATGGTGAAGTCTGATTATCCATGAAGGCATAGTCGAGCCATGACGTTAAACAAGGCGCTTCTTTGGAGGCAACCTAAGCATCTTTTGTGTTTACATTTATCTTAAGACATTTTCATTTTTGTAGCATGTTTAGTGGTAGTTAATATTTTGTTGAGACTGCTAAGACTCTGAACTAGTTGTGTCAACTTGCATTTTTGTGTATTTTAAGTAATGGGTTGTAGGAACAAATCAAGAACTGAAGAATGGAAAAATTATGCTTGGATGCAGCTTCTATGAGCCGGCCAATGAGTCCTAGTGAATGTTATGACTCATAGTCATTCTTCATAGAGGCATTTGATTGGCTCATCGACCGTCTGGACACCCATGTGAAGAGACCCTTTGAGCAGAGTGATGACCTAAAGCCGACCCCAAAGAAGCTGAGACAAGAGGAGGAGCCTGTACCTGAGGAGGTGGTGCAGGAGTAGCTTTTGCCAGCTATTATTTAGAGAGAGAGAGAGAGAGAGAGAGAGAGAGAGAGAGAGAGGGAGAGAGAGAGAGAGGGAGAGAGAGCAGCACACCCCACCTGGAGAGGGTACCTTTAGTACTATTGCAGAGGAAATGTAGTCCCGGGATCCAATAGACCAGCCAGAGATGCACCATGATGTTTGACTTTTTTACACCCTAGTTCTCATTTTGTCATGTTGGATACTTTGTTCTCTTACAGATAATCTTTTTATTATGTTGGTTTTTAGTTGTGCTTAAATATTTTTATGTTGGATGTTATTTTTACTTATACTTTTGATGTTAATTTTTTGTTTCTAATGGATGTGTATATTTTTCTATATCATGTTTTTTTTTGCTCTTGTCTTTACTTTGAGGACAAAGTATCCTATTTTGGTGGGGTGTGGGAAGTGATACATTAAGGTAAAGTCTAAGTAGCCTCAAGTCCATAACTTCCCCTATTTTTAATCCCAAGGTTTTCTTGCTAATATTCTAATTGGCTTTCCAACGCATCTAATTTCGCATTAATCGGAGTTCAGAGTAGAAAGTTATGATCATTTTAGTGGAGAGGTGCAAAGCTGTCCGAAAAGTCCGCGCGCGGAGCACGTCACGGACCCTCATTGGATGAGATAATGATGTTTTTCTCTTATTAATTTGAGGGTATTTTTATCCTAACACATTTAGAAGTCTATTTATGGTCCCTAAAACATGTAAAACATCAATTTTCATAATCAAAAACTCTCTTCATCCCTCTTAAACATGAATGCTCAAAAATCATCAAGAAAGTCATCAAGTTAGGATTTGCTTTCGAGATTCATCCTCAAGGTAAGTTATTATTCATGAATTTCAATCTACCCAACCCCAATTTCTTCATCTATTCATGAATCTCTAATAGGATTTTAAATCATAATCTAGGGTTTCAAGAAAACAAATTCAAGAATCCCAAGAGAGGATTTCTTGACTCTTCTTCTTTAAGAATTATGATTCTTCATCAAGAACCCAAAAGAGTTTAAGTCAAGATTCAAGAATCAAAGAGAATCCGTTCAATCAATATCTTTCCAAGTTCTTTCACTTTAAAAGAAATGTGAAAATTAGGGATTTTCTCCAAGAAAGAGAAGAGAAGATCACAAACTTTCCCCATACTTTAACCAACTATTTCTCTCTCAATCTTGATCGAATTTTAGCGATTTAAGAGGCTAAATTGTATATTTTTTCGAGTAGAACACAATGGACACTTCAGAAATTGATTTTGTTGCTTCGTTTGAGGTAAAAATTGCAGATTTACTACTGCATTTTTTAAATGTATTTCGAAAAATTTAACATGCGATTTCTTCCTCAAATTAGATCTGTTTTTGAAATGGTTTTCACCACTGAATTCCTTATCACTTGAAGAACATTTTCATATAAAAACTTTCAGATTCCGATGATATTTTTCGACGATAAAATATTTGCACCATTTTACCCTTTTCACCGAATTAATTGATTTTAGTGTCGTTAGATTCATTATATAATTATGATGCTATATTTGA